>CAIGQV010000724.1:252034-276877 GCA_903798115.1 Danio jaintianensis | reverse complement strand
AATAATAATAATAATAATAATAATAATAATAATAATAATAATAATAATAATAATAATAATAATAATAATAATAATAATAATGTCGTCTCAAATGGGGTGTCATGGTGGCGCAGTGGGTAGCACAATCGCCTCACAGCAAGAAGCTCGCTGGTTCGAGCCTCGGCTGGGTCAGTTGGCATTTCTGTGTGGAGTTTCCAGTGTTGGCGTGGGTTTCCCCCACAAGTCCAAAGACATGCGCTATAGGTGAATTGGGTAAGCTAAATTGTCTGTGATGTATGTATGTGTGTGAATGAGTGTGTACTGATGTTTCCCAATGATGGGTTGCAGCTGGAAAGGCATCTGCTGCATAAAACATATGCTGGATTAGTTGGCGGTTCATTCCGCTGTGGCGACCCCGGAATAATAAAGGGACTAAGCTGAAAAGAAAATGAATGAACAAATGTCTCAAATGACACCCTACACAGCAACCCAATCCCAAATGCAACTCTTCATGTATCCTTTGTGGACTGTGTCTGTTAAAGGAATTAATTAAGATTATGTTATTACTCACCTTCATTTCATTTCAAACCACTGAGACCTCTACAAATTCCCAAATTAATATTTTTTTAGATGAAATCTGAGAGCTCTCTCATCCTCCACGGACAGCAACAGTCCAAAGACATTCAAAGTGCAGAAAAGGAATCAAAAACATTGTCAGAATATCTTCAGTGGTTCAACTATAAGAAGCTCCAAAAACACTTTTGTGCAGCAAAAAATCTGTCAAATCAACTTTGTTCGCCTCTCTTCCACGTCAGATCACTGCTTGTGTGTTGCGCTGCTGACTCTAATGGCAATATGTCATAGCGCCCATAGTAAACATGCCTGACACCCAGGGTAAACATGCGCGAGAGAAGAAAAAGGCCATATTTACAGTACTTTTTGGCACACAAAAGTGTTTATGGATGATTAAAGTTGACCCATTAAAGATGTTCTGACACTGTTTTTTGTTCCTTTTCTGGACCTTTGAACATTCGTCACAGATGCTATGGAGAATGAGGAAGCTTAATTTCTTAAGAAAGCTTAATTTGTGTTCCAAAGATGAATGAAAGTCTCGGGATTAAAATGACATGAGGGTGAGTAATTATTAACAGAATTAGCATTTTTGGAGACTGTAGGGTGCCTTGTTCATAATTTTAGTTTTCACAAGAGTGTTTGTGAGTGGTTGTGGCCTTATATTCTGTAAAAGTGAGGGTTTAGGGTGTCATTTGGGATTGGGCCAACATCACGCCCTTTCTTAGAATCCACACTATTGTGACAGCCAGTAATGCTGCTAGTCCCTGCTGGACCAGGTGGCCTTTCTGTGTGGAGTTTGCATGTTCTCCCCAAGTCTGTGTGGGCACTTTTTTCCTCCACAGACCTAAAGACATGCGGTATAGGTGAATTGGATACAATAAATTGGCCATAGTGCGTGAATGGAGGTGGTGTGGGTGTTTCCCAGCACCGAGGGTTGTGCGTCTGGAAGTGCATCTGCTTTGTAAAACAATTGCCTGAAAAATTGGCACCCCAAACACGTACAGTCTTCCTGACTTCAGTGACAACTATTTGTGCATGTCTGTTAAATCCAGGAGATCATAGGGTGTCCCAATAATGATTTTAGCACGAGGGCCCCATTTCAGCCATAAAGTGCCCTTGATGCTCAGTTCTGACCAAAGAAGGGAGCTGCAGTATTCAACCCTTCAAAGTGCAGTATGTAGGATTGACACCCAGTGGTTGAACTAGGTATTGCAAAACAAATTCAAAACACTTATTCACCTGGCCCCTCTGACTCCAAGCAAACACAGGTTTCCAGATTGATGACACCAACAGGAGCGAAGTGTGTCTGACTATCAAGCCCACACCGCAACACACACGATGAAAGGAATCTTATCCATGTTAAAAGGAGTTTTTGTCCAAACCATCACCTGAAATTTCTATTTTATAAATGGCTTTTATTTCACGCAGCTGAATAACAGCATAAACTTCTATGACAATAATCCCCTCAGGTACTGATTATGTGCTTTATTCTGTGTTAAATGCTACCAATGTGAGTTTGAATGCCCTTTTATGTGACATTTATCTCCATGCTGATAGCAGCAGCAGATAGTTTGCCGGATCTTGAAAATAAATTAAACAGATTTTGAAAATGAACCTACACTGAAAAAAATAACTCTTAAGCTTTACTTTAAAACATCCTCGTAACAATTTGCACAAACAAATTTCAAGTACATTTTACTATCTTATATCAGGTACAATTAACTTGTCAATATCCTGTAAAACGTACTTAATGTTTAACCTAACACACTTAAATTAATGAAGTAAAAGTTAATTGATTATCTGTAATTTTGAGTCTATATTTATTTGAATGAATCAAGTAATGTCGAGTTCTTGTTTTAGCAGAAGAAACATTTCTTTTATCAATTCATTCATTTTCTTTTCGGCTTAGTCCCTTTATTAATCTGGGGTCGCCACAGCGGAATGAACCGCCAACTTATCCAGCATATGTTCTACGCAGCGGATGCCCTTCCAGCCGCAACCCATCACTGGGAAACATTCACACACATACACTACGGACAATTTTAGCTTACCCAATTCCCCTATAGCGCATGTCTTTGGACTTGGAGGAAACCCACGCCAACACGGGGAGAACATGCAAACTCCACACAGAAACACCAACTGACCCAGCCGAGGCTTGAACCAGCGACCTTCTTGCTGTGAGGCGAACGTGCTACCCACTGCGCCACCGCGTCGCCTTTATCAATTTAAATAAATCTTATTAGTTACAAATTAGTACATTTGGTGTAACTTGGTTTAAGACACACATTTCTAATTGAAATGCATAACTTCACTTCATTTTTAGCAAATTGAACCGAAGAGCAGATTTACTTTAAAAGTGCTTTCTTATCTCAGAGGTTCTGCAAGGTGGTAACCTTAAAACTAAAAAAACGTACTTAAAACTCTTCTTAATCTTCAAATTAATGAAGATTAAACTCTAAAAACTCCTTCTCTCAAATTTAAACACCTAAGATTGCTTCTATTTTCAAAATATTCTCCTCTTAATTCAATCCCACGCAAAGCAGGCTGGGAACTACACATCCATTGCAACATATCCAATATTAAATTTTACTTAATATTACTAGGTTTGGCGACGCGGTGGCGCAGTGGGTAGCACAATCGCCTCACAGCAAGAAGGTCGCTGGTTCGAGCCTCGGCTGGGTCAGTTGGCGTTTCTGTGTGGAGTTTGCATGTTCTCCCCGTGTTTGCGTGGGTTTCCTCCGGGTGCTCCGGTTTCCCCCACAGGTCCAAAGACATGCAGTATAGGTGAATTGGGTACGCTAAATTGTCCGTAGTGTATGTGTGTGTGTGGATGTTTCCCAGTAATGGGTTGCAGCTGGAAGGGCATCCGCTGCGTAAAACATATGCTGGATAAGTAGGCGGTTCATTCCGCTGTGGCGACCCCAGATTAATGGAGGGACTAAGCCGAAAAGAAAATGAATGAATGAGTTACTAGGTTTGCGACCTTATAAAATTCCACGATATTCCAGAAATTCCATGAGCTGTGGGAACCCTGAGATCATTAAAACATAAAGAATTTACAGAAATGCCATTTAAGAACCATTTCAGGATCCCAAATGAGCCAGTAAACCCTTTTTAAACGAACCCTTTTTTCCTCAAAAATCTAAAGCACCTTTTTCTACCACAAGCAGCTGCAGATGCCAACCTTTCTTCAAGAAAGCACAGATCATCTTTAAATGTATTCGTGATTTTGACGAGTGACGTATTGAGTCACATAATAAAGCTCTGTGTTTTTGAGCAGTGACCTGGTTCACAGTCCTGCTGAGACTTTCGAAACAGTTCTGGTCAAATGTCAGATATCAAAGCCTCCATGCCAGAACAGTGTGAGACCTCCACCATCCTCTAAAGCCTTGAAGCAAATGAATAACAGATGAAACAAATGGAATACTGTTACGCGCTGGTTTCTAATGGGTTCCAGGTTGGTTCCAGATGGAGGCAAAGAGATAAATATGCAACTAACCATATAAGCAGGCTTATTTGTAGTACCAGTGCATGAGGACAGACTTTCCCTCGACTTTCTGTCCAGTTTGACTCTTTTTAACTGGACTGCCCTTAATAGGTTTACTAACTGTAACCCATTTATAATGAACTTAATATGAGAACGTCCTCTATGTATGCAATACTGCCTGCGTCGACCGCGCTACTGTAATGTTAAACGGCCCATTACATCAACAACACATCAAGTCACAGAATACAAATCTGAGCAATGGTGCAATGTCCTCTAATCCTCCAGAAACAAACGGCTTACCTTGTGCCTTTATCTCCCATCGCGAGGATCTGAGTGCGACACGGTTCACACAAAACTCTTCTGCTGAAGAGGGAAAAAGATGAGTAGGGTTGCCGAGGAAAAAGATGATGAAGAAGAAGAAGGCGCAAGAGGCAAAGCAGAAAGATGAGGAGGAGGACTGAAAGAAAGGGAATTTACTATATGCTGCGTTAGAAAGCCGCTGTCACTTAAGCGGCTCTCGTTGCGGTTTGAGCGCTTTCCAGATGAATCCAATTACAGGAGCATCTCCACTGCCGCCTGCCAACAGACAAACCCCGCCACTGCCACTGAGAGAAAGAAAAGATGATTCCTTCTGCTTCAAGAGGGCTTCATGTGGGAATTGTTGGAAAAACAAACGCTGTTCGGAAAATCCTGAAGCTTTAGAAGCGTCCGTTTGATATCCACACCGTCTCCGTCTACAAGAGCTTCGCCCTCCCTTCCTCTCTCTCTCTCTCTCTCTCTCGTCTCGATAATATATACTCTCTCCTTCTCCTCCTCCTCTCTAGATGTGTGAGCGTATGTATATTCTCTCTCTATCTCTCTCTCCTCCTCTTTGGATGTGTGAGGGTATGTATGTGGTGAGGAGAGGTGAGTGGGTGATAATATTCTCCAGATTTTCTCAGCTCGCCATCATCGAGGCTGCGAGAGGAGCGCGCGCGCGCACCGTGGCCGCGGATGATCATTATTTACATCCGAACACGGAGATCAGCTTAAGTGCCGTCACATTTCAGTTCCAAATACCCAGAGCAGTGAATCAATATCGGCCAATATAACGCATATCAATCAGCTATTGCTTGGGTTGAATGGTGTTATTAATTGAACAAGCATCGCTGATGTTGTTTTTGTGACACTGCAAATGAATAGTCCAAAATGAATGTCATGATGGGTAGTGGTACTGACATATACTGAAACATAATATAAACATTTAACATTCGAAAATACATTGACCATTTTTATATGAATTCTAAAATCATTTTATATTCTAAACAGGACACATTTTGCTGCACAAATTGCTTACTATAATTTAACCAGTAAGACTGTAGTAGGATCAAAGAGTAGTAACAAATGTTTTGACTGCATTAGCACAAGCTAAAACTGTGGATATAAAACAAACCCAATAATTAATATTAAAACATATCCCCAGCTGGTTCCAGAATCACTAAATGTGCTGTTGTAGTGAAGGTATTACTGATATTTAGTACAATTGCTTTAAAAACTGTATATGAGGATGCCACTTTCTTTACTGCAGCAGTTGCTCTTTTTAGAACCATGAGCAAATAAAACTAGCAATCTTAAAAATGAGTACCTATGCACTGATTTATCGATTTTATCGATTTATTGAATTGTGTCTACACTTTTGCAATGAGAGGATTCATAATGAGAACAAATCTTTGCATAAAATCAAATCATAACGATTCCCAAATTTCACTGCCTCAATGATTTTACTGCTTTTAAGAAATCTAAAAGTTTGGGGTTTATACGATTTTGAGAGTTATCTCTCTTTTGCTTAGCCATTTTGCCAAAATAGAGCAAACATGGAAATATTTAAATCAAACTCCCCAGCATTTTAATCACTGAATTCAGACTCATTTTTGGTGGCCATTGCGTTCAAGAGTTCAACAGCTATACCTGTGACTGGAGGCTCTCCCCAACAATGCGAACGTATATTGTAAATAGAAACCTCTGCAAAGACAAATATGCACTGGACAACACAGGGTCACTTACTTAATTTTTGTGAAACCGCAATAATGTACTTCACGTTGTTCCTTTTCACGCTAATGATACTTACAGGGACATATTATCGACAAATTAGGGATTATCTTGGTCCAGTTCTTTCCACAACAAACCTAACGGCGTCTAGAATTTGTACTGTAATTCTATTTTCATATGAACAACTTTTCTGTGGTCAGTTTGCTCGGTAGCTCACATTGTACAGTGTTGTACTTGCGATGCAGAGCGCTCAAGTTGGGGTCCGGTGAAACACGGTTTCACAAAAGAGATAAAAGCAATGTAAAGTCAATGTAAAACTATGTGCTCTTTTCTCTCAAGTCTGCTTTTGAAAACATTATTGGTTGGGTTTAATGAAGGGTTTCATTGGTCAGGGGTCTCCAACCTTATTTGTAGCACGCATTGATCCTTGTGGCGAGGGTTTGGTTGCCATCGAGTAACGTTATTTACAATTTAGAACAAGAATTTAATTACCGGCGACGCGGTGGCGCAGTCGCTAGCACGTTCGCCTCACAGCAAGAAGGTCGCTGGTTCGAGCCTCAGCTGGGTCAGTTGGCATTTCTGTGTGGAGTTTGCATGTTCTCCACGTGTTCGTGTGGGTTTCCTCCGGGTGCTCCGGTTTCCCCCACAAGTCCAAAGACATGCGGTATAGGTGAATTGGGTAAGCTAAAATTGTCCGTAGTGTATGAGTGTGTATGAATGTTTCCCAGTGATGGGTTGCAGCTGGAAGGGCATCCGCTGCGTAAAACATATGCTGGATAAGTTGGTGGTTCATCCCGCTGTGGCGACCCCTGATTAATAAAGGGACTAAGCCGAAAAGAAAATGAATGAATGAATGAATTTAATTACCGTAAACTCACAATAAAGTGAGTGGGATCTCATCTAAAGTAATTTTGCATTCTTGTGACCCCGTAGCAACTCTTTCAGGATCCCCTACTAGGCTGTGACACAAGAATTGGGGACTCCGGGTTTAGGTCAATGGTTCGCTGGTCCAGCTGATCTGTTCAACAAGCTCCGCCTTCTCGTGAACATGTACAAGAAGTATGTGCATCTGTAACCTGTACCTCAAAATGTACCCTAAGTAAAGTATATCATAATTGCAAAAATGTAGACAGCGCCCTCTAGTGGATTTGTCAACTGAAACGTACCTGGAACAACATATTTTACATTTCACAAAACTGTAGGCTGAGGCACATATTTCCTATGAGTCTGGGCTGTTAGGAACATTGGAATGTTTGCTATTGAATCTGCTATTACAGCTTTAGCTGAGGGTGTTCTTAACAGGGCGTTTAATAACCCCATAGATCCTGGTATTACAAGCAACATTAAGGTCTCAAACTAGCTAACTCCAAGACAGCTCAGTTTTATTAAAATGATTTTACAACCTTGTTTTAATACTCGCAGAATCATTCCGATTTGTTTTAAATGACCTCAATTATGGTTTACAAGTATACCATGACACAGTTTTTCAAAGAATTAATCATGCAAAATGCCCAAAAGAAAGACAACCATGCGCTTAATCTTATTTTCTCGTTCTTTACTTCGTGTAAACAGCAGACTTTAGAATCAAACTCCCTTTGTAGTTTGGCTAAGTAAAATGCATTTTCTTTAACAATTACATAAAACAAAGACAGGAAAAAAAACAATATGAGCTAAAAAAAAACCAAAACATTTTGCTAAATAAATGTGTTGCAAAAAAACATACAGCAGTTCCCTCGATAATTGTGCAAGTTTGAAAACAATCCACATTTAGAAAGGTCAAGTTTACCGCAGTAACATCATTAAAAAACATTCTTTTTTACATTTGTTCAAATCAGTTGCTCCAAGTATAGTGCCAAAAGCATCTCTGTATTAGTTATTCCAAGTCAACCACAATGTCTAATAGAAGTTTATTCTTGTCAACAGATCACCTTTGTCTAATCTTGGTGGTTTAATCAGTTTTGAAAATCAGTTTCGATTCACTAATTCCAATTCAAGTTTTCAAGCCGATCATGGAAAACATGGCTGGCAAGATCATGTTTAATAAGTATTAATATTTACATATTTACTTTGTAATTTACAAGATGTGATGATGGAATGGAATGCCTTTTATTCTAAATGAATTTGCCCAAAATAAATGGATTAAAAATGGAATGAATTAACAATTAATTACAATGGGTAAATACAAATGCTGTAACACCATTGTAAAATATGGTAAGATGCAAAACTTAGATTTTTATTTTTTACAATTCACTCATTAGTGAAAAGAAGATGATTTAGTACAAAAATGTATATAAAAATAGGTAAAAATGTTTGATATATATATATATTTAATAAAAAAACAAATATTAATATTAATAATAATAATTATCTGGGTCCAAAAAAACACAGCACATAAAATAGTTCTTAAAAAATTGCATCTTGACATCTAATAATTGAAAAAAATATATTACTTTTTATTATTATTATTATTATTATTATTAATATATTTGAATTAGTTGATTTTTATTCTGAGGTAAATATGATCTTGGCATGTTCTTACTCTTGCTTGTATGTACAGTAAAATCAGTGATTTTATGTGGCATATACTTTATAATCATTGCAACTATCACATACGTCAGTTTTAGGTTATTAAATATTCTCCATTGAATCTCACTGGTTCAGCATCTGACAAGTATAAGACGGACATTAGACTTTCCTCTTGTGACCTGTAATTAACATGCAAATGAATGCAGCAGATGGAATCATGTGGCGGTGTGTATTTGTATGTGTGTGTTTGTTCCGCTGGATTTGTCTATCTCTGATGGCAGTGATTTGGGTGTTCAGAGTCAGTCAGAGCGGTGCGGTGTGATCCTCTTTTAAATGCTAATCTGAGTGCAGCGTAGCAGAGAGCATACTGGGTCTCTATGGCAGCGCTAAGAGTGTGGCGGAGAGCAAGACTTCCTCTCATTCATTTTTAAAACACGAGTCCCTTTTTTGTAATAAATTAGCACTGTCGATCCAGCAGAACAGAGGACTTCCCTGGGGGAGTGATTAACAACGTACAGCGGGGTCTAAATGTTAGAGACCGCCAGTGAAATCGCTTCAGTTCTGTACTTGAAAACTGTATTTATTATTCAAATTATTAAATTGCCAAAAAGAGAGTGTGGGAGCTAAAGATCTTTTTTAGTGTGTTTAGTTGCTCACTGTCACTTTCTGATTGGTGGAATTTTCCATATAGCATCATGGGTACTGTAGTTTTTCTGCACTGATTTTGAGGTTAACTATAAATTTAGTGTTAGCAGATGAGTTCAATGAAAGCATATAATCAATTATCAATATCAGGGTTTCAATCATCCTGTTTCAATGCACATTGCGAAGTATGAGAAAATTGCACGCCCGCAGCTAGCTCTCTGCAACTCTCACACGGTCGCTCACTGAAGCGCCCGGTCAGTACCTGGATGGGAGACCACATGGGAAAGCTAGGTTGCTGCCGGAAGTGGTGTTAGTGAGGCCAACAGGGGGCACTCAACCTGTGGTCTGTGTGGGTCCTAACACGCCAGTATATTGATGGGGACTCTATACTGCTCATTGAGCACCGTTTTTCGGATGAGACGTTAAAAATACCAGGATGTCCTTTGAAAAAAAGAGTAGGGGTTTAACCAAATCTGCCCTCTGTCCATCATGGCCTCCTAACCATCCCCATATGACAATTAGCTTCATCACTCTGTCTCCTCTCCACCAATCAGCTGGTGTGCGGTCTGGTGCAATAAGGCTGCCGTTGCGTCATCCAGGTGGATGCTGCACACTGGTGGTGGATGAGGAGACCCCCCCCCCCCATTGTGTAAAGCGCTTTGAGTGTCCAGAAAAGCGCTATATAAATGTAAGGAATTATTATTATTAAAAAATGAGTGATAAATAAAAATCCCTTCATTTTTAAAAAAGATATTTACGTTCTCTTGAAGTGGTTTGGGTAAACGTATTTGCCGAATAAACTACAATAAACTACCCCCATTTGACCAATCAGCTGTCCCCATTCTGCTAGCCTTGTTTACTGTTGGTTACTAGGTTACCAATACTACAGTCAGCCACTCTAACAACTTGGTGGAAACACAGCTAATACACATTTGGGATTTTTTTTATTGTTTTTTATGGATTTGCTCTTCAGTGTTTGGACTCTCAGCAGTGAAAATTAAACCACACTGAACTGAACTGAACTTCAACTCTAAAAACTGAACGGACACCATTCCAATTCACTATAATCTTCTATGTGAAGCTGCTTTGACACAATCTACATTGTAAAAGCGCTATAGAAATAAAGATGAATTGAATTGAATTGAAGTTTTGCGAACTTTGAAAAGATTTACTTCACGTTAGGATGGAAATCCGGCTACTGTTGGCTTAGAAAGTTGGCTTTGTCATTTCAAAAAATGGGTAATTTTCTCCTACGGAGAAAATTAATGGAGCTAATTAATGAACTGTTGCACTTTATTAATGCGTTCAAGAATGGGATATGAATCATAATAATGATTGTGTCTTAAATTTGCTTGAGTAGATTTCATTGGTAGCCCTAGATAATATAGTGCAATATGATCAAATCATAATGATTCATAATGAATAAATTCATTTGAAAGTTTGGGGTTTATATGATTTTAAGACAAAGTCTTTTCTGCACACCAGTTTTGCATACATTTGTTTGGAAATACAGCAGAAAAGTAGATATTATTAAATAATATTTAAATCAAATGTTTTGAAAGGTTTTCCATTATAATTGTTTTATTTTTTTCTTAAGTAATATTTTCTTGATTTGATCAATAAATCCTTTATAACATAAACTAAAATAACAAAAAATGCCAGTAGATTTCACAAAGACTAACAGAAATGATATTTTCTTGTAAAACATACTCCATTGATACTCCATGATTGTTTAAAAGTCATGTGTTGTGTCCCAATTCGCATACTATCCATCCTAATAGTATTCGAAAATAGAATTAGTATGTCCCAAACCATAGTGTGTGAAAAAAGAGTATGCCAAAGGATCCTGGATGGACTATTTCTGGTAAAAATTCGAAGTGTAGAAGGGTCCATACTTTATCCGGTAATATTACGCATTGGATGTGAATTTGATTAGAACTACAAACTCGGGTAAAAAGTGTAAACAAACTACAAACATGGTGGACAAAAAAATTTGTTTGAATGACTGTTAATTAATATCTAGCCAACTGGAACATATTTAAAACACCTTTTCCATGTTATATTTCATCTGCAACAACAATGTGAACTTATATCAAGATATGTTTGGAAATTAACTTCTGAATGGATGATTATCCAAAGACCTGAGGAGATTTCTCTGCATGAAACACTCGCAAATGGCAGATTAACCTGCTGCTGCTTCTCCAATAAGGTAGATAATTAAATATGAAAGAAATGTGGATGATGTGTCGAGATGATTGACAGGGGACGTAACTAAGCAACATTACAATCTGTTAATGAGGAAGGACTATGTCCCAAAGCTTGCATACTCTTCTGTTACACACTCAAAAGTTTATACTTGTCCTTTAAGGGCGTAGTATAAGTATGTGAATTGGGACACAGCAATGGATTTATCAAATTAAGAAAATATTATTTAAATGATTTTTATTTAAATATCACCTTTAATTCAGATTGTTAATTTAAAACATTTGATTTATCGATTTTTTTTGCTGTATCAACTTACCTTGTCCTTGCTGAATATAAATACAATAATAATATGTACATTTTTTTATAGATTAGAATCAGTACAGTACAATAATAAATGTACTGAGCCCAAATTTTGGAATGGTAGTGTGCGTATATTTACATGTTTCTATCTATAATATTCATCACGTTTGTATTGCATTCGAGATTCAATGTCATTGTGCGACAATATACAATGGGCTCTGGTCAGGCATTCAAAAACATGTGTCTGTTCTCTATTTTGGTCTCTAAAAATAGGACCGACATGTGAAAATGCTGGGGCTGAGTTTCCATGTATTCACAAATGTGTTGTCGTGTTTTTTAAAATACGCTTCTCCCGTTTTGTCCATGTTTCCCTTTGATATCAAATCCCAGAGGCAGAAATATCTAGTGTGCGTCGAGGGACCTCAGATCTTCACGTTTGCTGACAATCATAGCAAGTCATCAAGCTGCAGGAAAGCCTACAAATGCTTTGCCACGTTCTGCGTCGGTAATTCATTTGTAACAAGGTTTCAAAACAAAACCCAGCCAGCTCTGCTCGACAGTCGCCAGACCCGTGTATCATCAGCACGTGTGTTTGTGCTTTTGAATGACATGGCTTCTTAGCAACAACGACCAGCACAACACTACGGCTCTTACTAATGACGAAGTGCAGAGCGTGAGCTTTTCCCAACATGGCTGTGTTTTGATGACATCCCAGAGAGTGCATCTGCAGAAGTGACTTCAGCTGATACGATAAAGGCGGCCGGTGTCTGTTCTCACATATCACTCCACAGCACAGCTCGACGATTCTTGTCCACGCTTACCACGTATTCACCTGACAGAGACCAGGCCAAGGCACTTATCGGAGCACTGCAAACAGAATTAGGATGCAAAGTTAAAGAGATAATGATCATTTACACACAATTTAACCATGATGACCACTTCTTTGAGTGACTTACTATACACCAATGGCAAACCAATCAATCTGTGGTGTATTTCCTGTACAACAACATAGTTATTGTTTTATATATACTGCAAAATTATGAGGAAATCTGCTAAATTCCTAGCTGTAGCAAACTAGAAATAGGTTCCTATTGGAAACCCACAAAAGCTCAAACAACACTAAAGGATTGGTTCAGTTCCAGAATCGAAATGTCCAGATAATTCACTCTCCCCATTGTCATTCAAGATGTTCATTTCTTTAGTCAGTTCATTTTTCACTTCAGTCACTTCAGTCAGTTCATTTTTTACCTCGTTCAGGTTTTGAAGGAAAACTTTCCAGGATTTTTCTCCATATATTTTACTTCTTTGATGTGCGTGTCCACCAAAGTGTTTCTGTGCACCAGGGCTCTTCCAAATATGCTCAGCTGTGAGCACTTGAGAGCGCTTTTGCAGTGCTGCATTTAACTCATTCTCTGCACATTATGAAAAAACACCAAGCGCTCAGCACTTCATGTGAAGCAGATGCTCGGCGCTCTCACTGAAAACAACTGAAAACATACACTTACTAAGTAAGAAAGTAAATAAGGGAGAAAGGCAGAGTTTCCAAACACACTCACTTGACCTGACTCGACTTGACTCAGGAATTATTCAGTCTTTAAATTAATTGGGGCCTTTTTAATGTTATAATAGTTTTGGATTTTTCATTAGTTTTAGTTTTGACTTTTTGTTTTCAAATTCAGTTAGTTTTAATTAGTTTTTAGAGGTAGATTTATTCGTTTTTATTAGTTTCTATATTTTGAAATTGCTTAGTTTTAGTTTAGTTTTTATTAGTTTCAGTATTAAGCTTTTTCTTTGTTGTTTTTTTGTAAATTAGGATATTTGTTAGGTGCAAGATTCAAAATCATCAGAATAAATATTGTCTAATAAAAACTCGACCAACGATAGGCTACTTTTTTTTTTGACACAAGAACACTACCATCTACCACTACCATCTACTCATCGTCAAAATCAGATACAGCCCACAAGATAGCAGCCTTATGTACAATATGTGTGCAAGGCTGCTTCTGAGGTTAGATACACAGTAGTGATGGGAAGTTCGGATCTTTAATGCGAACCGGACCTTTTGTAACAATCTTCCCAAGTTTGGACTCAACATATCAAAAATATGTAGTCAGCGATCATAATTTCAGTCAGTTAAAACATCACCGTGATCTGAAAAGTTTCTTACAATTAAGTTTTGCAACCCAACTGAAGCCTGATTCACTTATTTAAATTCCATTACGATTTTCTGTTATGAAATAAACGTACATTTCGCCAGATCCTCTTATTTAAGCCCTCGGTGTACCTGCTCTGCAGTTGTTCAAGTTTGGTTCAGTCATAGCAGGCTGTTATGTACTGTTTGTGTTCGGTTCACTGAATCAGGCATGCGCAGTATTATCGGTTCATCACTTCTCAAATCTGATGTCAGTGTACTGTTCTAATCACTAAATAACTCAGTATATATTGGTTTATTTCGAGTCAGAGGGGCTATCAGGTATGTAACAAGTAAGTTGTTTGTGGATAAGTGCTTAACCTTACTGGAGATGCGAATCGCTTCAAATGATTCAGTTCGATTTGGTGAATTAGTTCAATCGGTTCACTTAGAAGATCCAGCTAAAAAGAACAATTCGTTCACGATCGCGATCACTAATACAGAAATAAAACCCATTATTGGGCACAAATGTTTTAAATTAGAGCTGCACGGTGGCGCAGTGGGTAGCACGTTCGCCTCACAGCAAGAAGGTCGCTGGTTCGAGTTTGTACCCCAGATTAATAAAGGGACTAAGCCGAAAAGAAAATGAATGAATGAATGTTTTAAATTAATACTTTTAAATGTCTGCTTGGGTCCTATTTAATGCTGTCACCCTGCTGCTGTCATGGCCACTCGTTGTTTTTGTCGTGGGAGCAACAGCGAGGACTGACTGGAGGAGGACCAGCTTGATCTGGCCAATGGCATCAGGATTATAGACTCTGAGTGTCAGAATCCTAACACTGAGGCGCTGTACGGTCAAACACCTGGCAGCGCGAAGTAACTAGATTTACCTCTAAAAGGCTTACAGTGTGCATTAAATAAATTTACAAAGATGAAAACGAAGGACGTTTTTGCTATAATTTTAGTTAGTTTCAGTTAGTTTTGTATGTACACAATAGAGTTTCAGTTAGTTCTAGATTTACTTCTTTTTTATTTTTATTTTAGTTAACGAAAATGTTTTTTCAATTCTAGCTTTCGTTCATTTTCGTTAACTATAATAACCTTAGGGGGGCGTCACGGTGGCGCAGTGGGTAGCACGTTCGCCTCACAGCAAGAAGGTCGCTGGTTCGAGCCTCGGCTGGGTCAGTTGGCGTTTCTGTGTGGAGTTTGCATGTTCTCCCCGTGTTCGCGTGGGTTTCCTCCGGGTGCTCCGGTTTCCCCCACAAGTCCAAAAACATGTGGTATAGGTGAATTGGGTAGGCTAAATTGTCCGTAGTGTATGTGTGTGAATAAGTGTGTGTGGATGTTTCCCAGTGATGGGTTGCAGCTAGAAGGGCATCCTCTGTGTAAAACATATGCTGGATAAGTTGGCGGTTCATTCCGCTGTGGCGACCCCGGATTAATAAAGGGACTAAGCCGAAAAGAAAATGAATGAATAATAACACTAGGCCTTTTACACTTTTCCTTCACAAGTCCTGAGTTAAAACACAACGGGCTCTATTATGACAATTTTGTCCTTAGGGCATTTCTGAATCCACTTTTGCGATTTTAAGGAATAAAAAAGACGTAGCCCATCCCTGGTCTACTTTATTCTCTTAATGTGTTATGGGTGTGTTTTCTACATAACATGCATTAAAACAATCAGAGTCTCATCTCCCATTCTCTTTAAGAGCCAGTTGTGGTCACACCACGGAGCATTCACTATTTACACAGTGGACTTTGTAAGTGGAAAAACTGAACAATTCACTAGCAAGGAAATGGATCTGCTCATGTGCGAGGTTAAAATGCATGAGCAGATCATCTACAGAAAGAGCCGGATTCCAAATAAGCCCGCTGAGGTGAAGAAGGCATGGGAAGAGGTAGCAGTTTTTATATTTATGTAGACAATAATAATATTTAACATTTTAATGCTTCATTTGTTTTCATATTTAAAGATGTTTCTGTGCTGCTGCGCATCCCTGTGTGTGTAATTAACAACATGTATGGGTGTTGTGAAGCCTAGGTTTGTTCCTTTGTTCCTCGCCACTGGCTTGCTTGGTTTGGGACTTGTGGAGCTGCGCATCGATGGATTTGCTCTTCAGTGTTTGGACTTTCAGCAGTGGAAATTAAACCACACTGAACTGAACTAAACTAAACTGAACTTCTACTCTGAATACCGAACTGACACCGTTTCAATTTACTAGAACTTCTATGATAAGCTGCTTTGACACAATCTACATTGTAAAAGCCCGATAGAAATAAAGATGAATTGAATTGAATAGGTGCATATCACTAACACACACACACAACACACACAAAAAAACAACAACTGCACCATTGACTTTAGACTTTGAGGACAACACATATACTTAATACACAAAAACACTTCAATAAACATGTACACAATGACATCACCTATATAACAGCAGGTTAATTATGCTTATATATAACAACTTTATTTCCCAGTGATGGGTTGCAGCTGGAAGGGCATCCTCTGCATAAAACATATGCTGGATAAGTTGGCAGTTCATTCCACTGTGGTGACCCCAGATTAATAAAGGGACTAAGCCGAAAAGAAAATGAATGAATGAATGAATAACAACTTTAACTGTTAAAAGCTATTAGATACTAGTTAATTAAAGTTATTAGTAACTAATAAAAAGTTATGGTAACTAATAACTATAATTTGATTTTATTTCTGAATTTGATTGTAATACAATAATGTACACCTTTTGTAAAGCTGCATTGAAACAACAACTATTGTGAAAGTGCTATGCAAATAAACTTGAATTGACTTGAATTGAATAAAATTTAGAGCAGCTTTAAATGGTCAACGGTGTAGTCTATTTCAGTTGCCTCAAAACAGCAACATGACAACAATGTGTCTTAACACACCTCCTTTTCACAGCAGCATGACCATGGGTGCACAAATGGGTGCAAATCCAAAAAACACTTACGTTGTGTCTGATATGACATTGCGCTTTCTGAATGATAGGGCACTGCGTTCCATTAAAAATGGTTATTTCCTTTGCATTGTTTATAACTACTACATCTTTTTTATTTTTTTTTATTGAACATTTTGATTTTGAACAAAGCCCGAGATCCACCCAACAAAAAAAGTAAAATACAATAAAAACAGTAATACTGTAATAATAGGTACAAAATCAGGATTGAAACATCTGTTTTCAAGTCTCTCTCATATTTAACCAAAATTGTACAGTTTTTTTTTACTGGCATCATTTATTTTGGCTGTGGTGTATTCCAAACTAATAATGTCCAGATCAGCCGGAGCAGATGGATCCAGCCATATTTTCAGGATTGTTTTTTTGCAGCAGTCAGAACAACTGATACTACATCTTATTTTTATAAGAAGTTGTTTTTGTGTTATATGCTGTTAAGAGGACACCCCAGTCCTCAAGTATTTGGGTCAAGTATTTGTTTTAATAAATACAAAAATAGTAAAAATCAAGGAAATTTCTTTCTTTTTTGCTGTATTGAAAATATACCAAGCCGTGACACCACTGTCGTATCGAATACTTTTCAAAGAGGCACCCTTCATTATGCCTAGTTCACACTACAGGATTTGAAGCTCGATTTGCAAGTCAACAAGCTCACCGACAAATCAACGGGTGACCGGCGCTCTGCAGTCTTTCTATCAGCTGAACTGCGCAGATATATGAGTGATTGATCCGCTGACAGATCAGTTGATTGAAGCAGCTTTCAAATGCCCCTTTAGAGATTTCAAGTGCAGTGGGAGTGATGTGTCATCATCACTCGAGCACCCAATAGTTCTGCTCTTTCTGTGGCTGCTCCCAGAACATTTTATTTATTATGGTTTGGTGGCCGGACAGAGTTTTTGAGTTGTTGTCACATCATGTAGTGTGTGACCCCCTCTTGTGTATTTTTACATAGTGTCACATATTGTGAAATACCACAGCAATTTAAAGACACAAAAAAGGCATTCAGTCTGGATGGCACATCAATCTGCCAATGTTTAAAGTCATGTAGTGGGAACTAGGCATTAGTTGATTCATCCCTAACTTACCTGTGCATGTCAGGAAGATGTTTTTCCAGGTTTCCTGTGTTCACATTCCATATGTACACGGCACCATCTGCAGATCCAGCTGCCAGGAAACTGCCATCCGGACTGAAACAGAAAATGTGACTGGTGACTTCAGACTGAAAGACATTACTCTGAAACTGATTCTCTCACTGTACGGATCCCCGAGACAAATGATCTGATATCAAATTCAATATAATGTCAGAAAACTAAAGAAGACATAGCCAACGTCCAGATGAACAACCTTCCAAGAGTGCACTGCCTTTAAAGACACCTTGTTCTGGACAAATTAGAAAACTGAGACTGTGTTATCATAAAATGAGGGCTATGAAAAATAATAAGATAGTGGAGTCTATGAGCAGTTGAAGCTCCATTTCAGAGAGGATGCTATCTTAGAAGAAAGCTGTAGTCAATAACCATATGGACTAGGGGTTCAATGGTACACAGAAGTCATGGTTCGGTATGTACCTCAGTTTTGGGGTTATGGTCCGATATGTGTTCGCTACAACAGGAATAAGCAACAAATGCCCAGTGCTTGCTTTTCTGTCTTTGTTTTGAACAGGAAGAAGTGTTTTGTCACAATCAGCTACAGAACTAAAAAGCTTTTAGTGATGCAAAAGTACAAAATAAATAGAATAATGACAAAGAAACGTGGGCTGCATGGTGACGCAGTGGGTAGTGCTGTCGCCTCACAGCAAGAAGGTCGCTGGTTTGAGCCTCGGCTGGATTATTTGCCATTTCTGTGTGGAGTTTGCATGTTCTCCCTGTGTTTGCGTGGGTTCGGTAAGCAAAATTGTCCGTAGTGTATGTGTGTGAATGAGACTGTATTGGTGTTTCCCAGTACTGGGTTGCAACTGGAAGGGCATCCGCAAAACATATGCTGGATAAGTTGGCGGTTCATTCCGCTGTGGTGACCCCTGATTAATAAGGGACTAAGCCGAAAAGAAAATGAAAAATAAACCGATATAATTAGGAGATAGTGTATTAAACTTTCAATGGTTGAACTCAACCCTCTCCTAAAACAACAGACAAACAGTAATTGTGCATAGATTCAGTAAGCTTCAAAACTGAAATCTCTTAATAAAATGCACCATGTCCATCCAAAACAGTGGGTGCAGTGGACAACAACTGTTCAATCTTATGCGTGTATATGTATAGAGACAGGACTCAGACTGACTTGTGTGCGCACAAGTTGAGACAGAATCATATTTGTTTTTCTATGTAAATGCATTTGACGGATATGCATGACCATTATAACATACACTCACAGCATTTTATAATGCTTAATTTTTTACCCACAGCAGAGCTCATTAATGTCAGTACCAAAAGTGGACCAATCAGATGAACTCTGCTTCTGTATAGAAGCAAGTTGGCGTTTTCTTTTCAAACCATTTCTGAGCACTGAATCTTGCATTTTCAGATGCAAAGACGCATTTTTTATGCTTATTCTCCTAATGAGTTACGGGTGTGTTTTAAGCATAAGCATAATTAAACCAATCAGAGTCTCATCTCCCATTCCCTTTAAGAGTCAGCTGCGTCGCGCCATGGCGCATTTGCTATTTACATGGCGGACTTTGTACATGGAAATCTGAACACTGTACTAGCGAGAAAACAGTTAAACAGAGCATCTGCAGCGCGAGGATAAAGAACGAGCCTCCTCCATTCAGCCTCTTTACTTTCTCTTTACTATACTTTTACTCTTTACTTTACTCCTTTACTTTTGTGGATAAGGAAACGGTGGAAACTCACTCCACTGAAGACATCCATTAGCCTACATATTTAATTTTGTTAGTTAAGCGCAAAGATTTGTTTGAAAACTGTTTCTAAATTCAGTTCTAATTTCCAGCAAACAAATAAATGAACAATAATACTGAAGTGTGCTCAAAACACTGAGTTATATCCAAACACACGTCCTGTTCTTATGCCCCATATGGTGACGCATACATCTCCAAAACCCGACAGGTGGACACATCTAAACTTGTTTTTAATTAAAACAAATATAAATATGCATATAATAAATAATACTGCTAATAATAACAACATTATATAAAAGCAAACTGTCATGAATAAACTGAAAAAAGCACCCCGAGATGAAGAAGGCATGGAGGAAGTGGTTTTTATATTTATGTAGAAAATAATAATTTTTGTAACATTTTAATCCTTAAATTTTTTTTCATCTGTAAAGATATTTGTGTATTGCTGAACATCCTGTGTGTATTAAGCAATGTGAAAGCGTTTGGACCTGCACAGGCGCACAACTAACGCGCTCTGCGCTGGACTTTAGAGCAGCTTTCTCCAAAACAGGTGGACAGCGCTGTCTATTTCAGTTCCTCAAAATAGCAACGTGCCAACAATGCGCCTTAACACCTCTATTTAAGACCGGCACACCCATGAGTCCACAAAGTGGCGCAAATGGATTTGCTATTTAAACAGCGTGGTGCAAAACATGAAAATTACTGTTGCGCTAGTCTGAAAATAGCAAGAAAATCGTGCCATACACATCTTGCACCGGGTGTATGATAGGGCCCAAGGTGTTCCCATAGTGTCATCACTCCGATGCAGCATGAGTTCCTGTAAAGGGCGACTGCTCCTTTTTTCAGTGATTTGTGCAATGATTAGGAGTCCACTTTATATTAGATGTTTACAGACATCAAAACAGATCATCTGTCAGTAGATTAAATGTACTTGCTCATGTTGCATTTCAAAACAGGATTAAGGTTATGAACAGGTTTAATGTTGTGGGTAGGTTTAAGGGTAGCAGTAGGTCAACAGTGTAAATAAAAATGTATTTACATAAATTAAACACCAGCTAAAATTACATACAGGTATTTTTAGATACAAGTACAATGTAAATAGACAATAAGTGCATGTATCATATGATTCATTTAAATGTTTGCCCAAAGTAGTTGTACACTTAATATGAAGTCTATCTACAGTTCATTTTAGTGATCTCTCCTGTTGGTAGTGAGCTGTTTCTACTGTTGGCTAATGGAGAAGATGTTGAGTTATATGCCTGGCACATGAGAAAAAATTTTTACAACGTGAAGGTGGTGATGAATGATGAAGCAGCCATTAGGTTTGAGTTTATGTCTCTCTCTCTCTTCCTCTCTCCTCTTTGAAGTGCTTTTGCCAGATCCAGCCGTGAAAAATGCAACACCACAGTGCATTCAGGCCATAAAGTCTCCATGGAAACTGTATATGTCTATGCAGAGAGGTGCTAAAAGACTCATCTGTACGACTCCTTTCTCATCTCACATCATACAGAGTGTGTTGCATTTACTTTGTAACAATGCTGAGAAAATTGCAGGATCAGACTGTGCATGAGGATATAGTGGCTGTAAAGGCTCTGGGATCATTGAAAATACATCAGGGGCCATATTCACAAAACATCTGAAGACTAAAGGTAATTTGTGACTTGCTAATTTAGAATGAAAAAAAAATGAGTGTGTTAGTACTAAGAGTATCTTAGAAAGTGTTCAGTGAAATAAATCTGTAAAGTCACTATGACCCAATCACAAACTATCATCTATCTGACATTTTTGCTTTTGCACACATATGTTTTCTTACTAGGGTTGGGTATCATTTGGGGTTATTTCGATACCGGTGCTAAATTGATACTTTTAAAACGATACGGGTGCCAAAACGGTGCCTGAACCAGTACTTTTGAGCCACACAATTATGGTGGATGACTCTAGAAAAATCTTTTATTTGACAAAAAAAATCTTTTAATCATTTTAATTGAACAATATAATTAAAGTTTATTATACACCAATTCTTATTTTATATATTTGAATAGAATTGCATTAATATATTTCTTTTGATCATTTGTTTGTTAGCATGAATTTAAGATTTGCATTATGCAATTAACATTACATTAGATTACTACTAACCTGTGGAAAGGCTGTCATCAAAATCAGGGAACACCTTTTTTCTAGGGTTGGGGCCACTTATCTCTCTATATAGATCAGTGGTTGGGGCTTGTGACTACGTTTACATGGACATCAGTAATCTAATTATTTGCCGTAATCTGAATAAGACAATAATATGATTAAGGTGTTTACATGAGTTGCTTTTTGAATGTTCTTTTCATGAGCCCGTTTTACATGTTATAGTACATAGATCTATTAACGTCGTTGCGTCACCACGCTATCCACATTTCCTCTGGAGTAATTTCGGGTGTTTCATTTTAAATTTTTTGACTTTAACTGCAGTTCGGCAGTTTCACTTTCATTCAGTAACATATTGTTCATGCCCCCATGACATACTGGGGTATTGAATGAGAATATGAATAAGGACTGGTGGAAGATAGTTGTTTTAATGGAATTTGATACCGCACGCCGAATGAAAAGAAAAAACCTCAGCATTTCGTGACGCGGGTGTCTGTGGTCCTTTAAGGTAACCAAAAATCGCTGATCGCTGTTTGAGGTGTTTCCCCCTTACACGCAACTTTTGTAAAGCATCTGCTTCACGATGCTGTGCTAGAATCCTTGCTTGTGAAATATAGTCATACTTTAGAATGCTTAGTTTAAGCAAATTTGATGAACACGACCGTGCGTGCTGATGAATCTGAAGGGAGCAGTATATTCTCTAAAAGCAACAAGAACAAACGCCTAACATCGCAGACGGTGTCTGTATCCCTCAAAGTTGTTTAGAATTAAATGTTTAGAGATGGAATGACACAACGTGTATCTATGTGTGCCTTTGATGCACCCCTTGATGCTTCTTACGTCCTTGTCGCAGCACCAGTGGCACCGGAATTCATATGCTGATTCGGTCTGGTCCATACCGGTTACATAGGTACAGGTGCCATAATGCCACCGGGTTTTGGTACCCAACCATATTATTTTTTACCCATCTTTTTTTTTTGGAGGTTACCCCAACTATCAGCCATGATTATTCATTCATTCATTCATTCATTCATTCATTCATTCATTCATTCATTCATTCATTTTCCTTAGGCTTAGTCTCTATTTCAGAGGTCGCCACAGCGGAATGAACCACCAACTATTCCGGCATATGTTTTTTGCAGCAGATGCGGCGGATTCCAGCTGCAACCCAGTACTGGGAAACACCCATACATTCTCACATTCACACTCATACACTACGGCCAATTTAGTTTATTCAGTTCACCTATACCGCATGTCTTTGGACTGTGGGGGAAACCGGAGCACCCAGAGGAAACCCACGCCAACACGGGGAGAACATGCAAACTCCACACAGAAATGCCAACTGACCCAGCTTGAACCAGCAACCTTCTTGCTGTGAGGCGACAGTGCTAACTGTCCCTCAAAAGACCCCACAACAACATCCAAAGAACTGCAGGCCTCACTTGCCTCAGTTATGGTGAGTGTTCATGACTTCACCATAAGAAAGAGACTGGGCAAAAATGGTTTGAATGGTTTGAAACCACTGCTGAGCAGAAAGAACATAAAGGCTTGACTCAGTTTTGCCAGAAAACATCTTGATGATCCCAAAAACTTTTGGGAAAATACTCTGTGGACTAATGAAACAAAATGCTTGATCAAAGGGTGGCCTAACCAGTTATTAGGTTAAGGTGGCAAACAGGGCTATGTAGTTTTGTATTTTGTACTTAATAATAAAAACCTTCATTTCAAAACTGCATGATGTGTTTACTTGTGTCATCTCTGACTAATATTTAAATTTGTTTGATGATCTGAAACATGGCGATGCGGTGGTGCAGTGGGTAGCACGTTCGCCTCACAGCAAGAAGGTCGCTGGTTCGAGCTTCGGCTGGGTCAGTTGGCATTTCTGTGTGGAGTTTAAATGTTCTCCCCGTGTTCGCGTGGGTTTCCTCCGGGTGCTCCAGTTTCCCCCACAAGTCCAAAGACATGTGGTATAGGTGAATTGGGTAATCTAAAATTGTCCGTAGTGTATGTGTGTGAATGAATGTTTCCCAGTGATGGGTTGCAGCTGGAAGGGCATCCGCTGCGTAAAACATATGCTGGAATAGTTGGCGGTTCATCCCGCTGTGGCGACCCCAGATTAATAAAGGAACTAAGCCGAAAAGAAAATGAATGAATGAATGATCTGAAACATAAGAGTGTGACAAACATGCAAAAAAATAAAGAAACCAGTAAGGGAAATGAGTTATTAAAACTATGTTTAGAAATGTGTTGAACAGAACTTGAGGAAAAAAACATAAAAGAGTAAGGACTAATTCTGACTGTATGTATGTATATATGTATGTATGTAATAAACTCTATGTATGTTTCAGTATTTTGTAATTAATATTTAATATATGAAATTTTCTAAGAGTTATTTAAAACTTCGCTAGAAAAACTTCCTTCTGGAAAAAGTGAGCTTCACTACTGTACTTCAGGCTTTTCTTTTAATTCTAATAATTCTCAATTACGAGTCACATTTAATTCCAATTACTGTAATGCAATAATAAAAACACCATCCTGTCAAGACAATAATCTTATTTAAACAGAAGGCAGGCTCTACAACAATACTGCAGCACATACATACTTTATGATCTGAAAGATATATACACTGCAGTTCAATTTTATTTACTGAAGCCTTTTATTCTTAAATTGATTTATAAATGCTAGTTAATACAGTAATTGTGTAATCTTACAAAAACATTTTCATTAAATGCTATTATTTTCCACTTTCTATTCAGAAAAATAATTATAATCTTTAAATAGTAATAATAAGAATATTAACAAATATTTATTGAGTAACAAATCAGCATAATAAACCACGATGATTTCTGGAGACTGGAGTAATAATGCTGAAAATCACAGGAATATGGGCGACGCGGTGGCGCAGTGGGTAGCACGTTCACCTCACAGCAAGAAGGTCGCTGGTTCGAGCCTCGGCTGGGTCAGTTGGCATTTCTGTGTGGAGTTTGCATGTTCTCCCCGTGTT
>CAIGQV010000724.1:203360-251634 GCA_903798115.1 Danio jaintianensis | reverse complement strand
TAAAACATATGCTGGATAAGTTGGCGGTTCATCCCGCTGTGGCGACCCCAGATTAATAAAGGGACTAAGCCGAAAAGAAAATGAATGAATGAATGAATCACAGGAATATATTTTATTTTTATCTATATAAACAGAAAACTGTAACTGTAATATTTTTTCAGATATTATGGTTTACTGTTTTTTGATCAGATAAATGCAATATTTTATTTAAAACAAATTTACCTGATTACTGGCCCTAAATTGAATTGGAACCAAAATTGGAATACCTGTTTATTTTGAAAAATAGACAAAAAAAAATAAAAAACATTATTAGGAACACATTAAATAATGTTTGTTGTATTGTCTGCAATGCAATACAAGTCAAAGTACATTTAGAAATCACTACTTTCCATACTGTCCCAACTTTTTCTGATTTGGGGTTGTTACAATACAATTCCATACTTTTGAATGGCAGCGTATGTAAATTATATAACAGTATAATTGTGTTTCTCAAGCTGCCCTGATAAGACATGTGTATTATTTGAATTAAAATAATGAACAATATAATGTAAAATGTTACATTTTGTAATTATATAGAATTTTTACATTATTTGTTTATTTATATATATATATATATAATCATTTTTTGCTAAAATCATTTACGTATTTTTTTCCCCATTAATGTACACACAGCACCCTATATTGATAGAAAAACACAGAATTGTTGACATTTTTGCAGCTTTATTAAAAAAGAAAAACTTAAATATCACATGGTCCTAAGTATTCAGACCCTTTACTGTGACACATAAGATTCTCTGGTCTGATTGGAACTTTTTGGCCTCAATTCTAAGTGGTATGTGTGGCTCATCACCTGCCCAATACAGTCCCAACAGTAAAGCATGGTGGTGACAGCATCATGCTGTGGGGGTGTTTTTCAGTTGCAGGGACAGGACGACTGGTTGCAATCAGGGAAAGATGAGATCTGGCCAAGTACACGCATATCCTGGACAAAAAGCTTCTCCAGAGTGCTCAGGACCTCAGACTGGGCTGAAGGTTTACCTTTCAATAAGACAATGAAAGCACACAGCTAAAATAATGAACGAGTGGCTTCACAACAACTCTGTGACTGTTCTTGAATGGCCCAGCCAGAGCCCTGACTTAAACCCAATTCAGCATCTCTGGAGAGACCTAAAAATGCCTGTCCACCAACGTTTACCATCCTATCTGACAGAACTGGAGAGGATCTGCAAGGAGGAATGGCAGAGGATCCCGAAATCTAGTTGTGAAAAACTTGTTGCATCTTTCCCAAAAAGACTCATGGCTGTATTAGATCAAAAGGATGCTTCTACTAAATACTGAGCAAAGGGTCTGAATACTTAGGACCATGTGATATTTCAGTTTTACTTTTTTAATAAATCTGCGAAAATGTCAACAATTTTGTGTTTTTCTGGCTGCAATATAACAAAGAGTGAAAAATGTAATAGTGTATTCAGTACTTACGTATTACATTTATTTCCCCCAATTGACATTGAAATATGACATGCGCGTTATGTTCTATGTTAAGCTGCTTTGACATAATTTACATTGTAAAAGCGCTATTGAAATAAAGATCAGTTCAATTGAATTGTTGAAAATATTATGCAACTTCACATCCAGAATAATCCATATTTCCACCTGAGAGAAAATAAGACATGACTCCTGCTGAAACTAGCAAGTGACAAGAGTAAGAAATAAAATCCATCCCTCCCTGCTATCTTAACTCAGGAGGTCAAAGCCTTTCCTCCGTTCATTACAACAGCAGGATTGGATTTTCCATCTATGTGTAAATCCACATGACCAAAGACTAAAGCAGAAGCCTGCATGACAGGGTTGGTACAGAAACTCTCAACGGTACGCCAATATGTCTCAGTGCTTGTGAGCATTGCTCTGCATGCCATCTTAAATAAGACACACTACAGACATTTGCTGTTACTGCACAGACAGCGCTCTGCAAACTGGACATTGACGGATTGTTAGCGACGTCCTGTTTGACTTCACTCACCTGAAGATGGCCTTGGTGCTGTCACTTCCACATTTGAAGCCTTCCGCTCTGAAACAAGCAAGAAAAGCAAGCAGAGAGAATTTTGTGAGTGTTTTTGAAAATGAAAAACAACGTTCTCTTCCAGGCTTTACATAAACACGTTTGTTGTTTTGTTTTATTTCATTTCGTTATAAATGATTTGGCTCATGCTCTGTCTATATACCTAGCTTCTGTGTTATAGCATTTTGACTTATTTTAAAGCAGCTATTCTTTTTTAAATTCGCAAAACAAGAAAAATTTCCAATAGCCTAAAAATATAAAAAATATAAAAAAATAAAGGTGTGTTTCCATCAAGTTGTTAGAGTGGCTGACTGTAGTATTGGTAACCTAGTAACCAACAATAAACAAGTCAAGCATAATGGAGACAGCTGATTGGTCACATAAGTTTGCTATATGTCAGAGTTTTCTTTGGCAAATGTGTTTCCATCTCCAATTTTTTTTTGCATGAACCCTTTTTCGTACAAGTCCAAAACCACCTCAAGTGAGCGTAAATACTTTTTTGAAATTTGTTATTTCTATCCCTTTGTTTCTCAAACAATAGTTCAAAATGTGCATTTAACACAGTCTGAAGGAAATCCACTGTGTACTACAGCCATGGGTGTATTGGGGTACTGAATATGCATGACTGATGCTTTAAGGTGTTCCTCAAGGATCGATTTTGGACCCGATTTTATTTTCTCTTAATATAAATGAGCTTGGCGACATGCTGGCTCAGTGGTTAGCACTGTCGCCTCACAGCAAGAAGGTCACTGGTTCGAGTCCCGGCTGGGTCAATTGGCATTTCTGTGTGGAGTTTGATTGTTCTCCCCGTGTTCGCATGGGTTTCCTCCGGGTGCTCCGGTTTCCCCCACAGTCTAAAGACATGCGGTACAGGTGAATTGAACAAACTAAATTGGCTGTAGTGTATGTGTGTGAATGAGTGTGTATGGATGTTTCCCAGTACTGGGTTGCGGCTGGAAGGGCATCCGCTGTGTAAAACATATGCTGGATAAGTTGGCGGTTCATTCCGCTGTGGCGACCCCTGATGAATAAAGGGACTAAGCCAAAGGAAAATGAATGAATGAATAAATGAGCTTGTTGCAAGAGTAGAATGGTCACAGTTTATTTTAAAGATCAAATTTTACTATTAAACAAACTATTGAATTTTTTTTCATTAAACTCATCATTTGCTGCTTAGTAATAGTTACTAAGGTAGTGGTTAGTTTTATGTATTGGGTATGACTGAGGATGTAGAATAGGGTCATGTACAATATGTGCTTTATAAATACTAATAAACCACCATTCATTCATTTTCTTTTCAGCTTAGTCCCTTTATTAATCTGGGGTCGCCACAGCGGAATGAACCACCAACTTATCCAGCATATGTTTTACCAGCGGATGCCCTTCCTGCCGCAACCCATCACTGGGAAAAATAAACCACCAATATGATGATAATAGGCATGCTAATAAGTAATTAGTTAGTGAGAATGGGGTATATGCACACAAACTTTCAATTTTCAGTCAGCCAGCCCAAGCGCTTCCAGTGCCATTACAAAATTGCCACGTTTAAAATGTGATTTCTTTAAAAATCAGCGATCTTCACTGCCTGATTGATATGCAATATAAAGTGATTATCAGACCGGACAAGAAGCACTGCATTGAATTTCATTTTTCCGCGCCATGTCTTTTAAATATGGAAATGTATTTTACAACAGTATTTTCAATGAGGTCCTGCGCTAGCCTGCTGGGACTGATGGCGCATCTCGTTTTACACTTATACAACTAAATGAATGCTTAAGTCTGTTCAACTAATTGTATTTTAATTACATTACAACATCGATGCCGTAAAAGGAACCTTCTAAAATTGAAAACAGTCATAGAAACCTTTCACTGGAAGTTTATCATTGACTGAAAAACACTAGCTGTGCATATACCCCCTTCATCCCTATTTTGAAGTCAAATCTGCAAATTTATACTACAGTATTATTTATACTGTAATTCCTACCATTTTTACAAGCTGCAATGAATTCTTTACCCAAAGCTGTTTAACTTGATTCATTTGTCTTGATAATTTCAGTGCTTAATTAGTATTAAAGACTAAAATTATAAATAAAAAAACTATTTCCACATGCACCATTACAATTTCTGATGATACTTAGGCAAATAATTAAAAAGTGCAGTACCTTTTTTGTCAGCATTTGACTATGGTGATAAACTTTATTTGCACCTGCCTTTAATTATTCAAAAAAATGATGTACTCAATTGTATTGATGTTGCGACATGAGCATTCAGACATCATTATTATACTGCAATATGCTGTTTATTTATCATCATTATTACTGGTACTCAGTCATTAATAATGATTCTTATAATGATCCTTGTTGAAAATGTCTATGTACTCTATGTTCCATCTTCTTAGTTTCTAAAACCTTTGACCATTAGTGTACATCATGCTTATGTCAGAGGTTGTGATGTTACAAAATAATCCCAGTAATTAATGGTGCATCAGTGTGTTCTAATTATCATGAGACTCTGTGTTCTTATCCTATAAGAATACACTTTGCTAAATTATTCATGACAGCATGTGCTGTTTTGCTTTGACAGAACAGTGAGACACGTGGTCATGGTTTAAAAGTCATTGTTTTTGGTTTTGTATAGTTTCTGTGTGTCGTGAATTCTTGTCTACAACAAACCCACAGTTAAAGAATTCATTAACTTCATGAGTGGAACTGCTTTTGAACCATATAATCAGATTTTGCTATCATGTTAATAGTCCATGTCTTATTATAGGTCTTAAAACATGTTAGTTTTTAACATCGTTGCCATTTTACTAACGTATTTAAACATTGCTAGTACACTACCTGGCAAAAGTCTTGTCGCCTATCCAAGTTTTAGGAACAACAAATAATAACTTGACTTCTAGTTGATCATTTGGTATCAGAAGTGGCTTATATGAAAGGCAAAGGCCTCTAGATTATCCTTTTTTTGCCAAAATAAAAGATGATCATGCCTTAATTATATTTAATTATTTAATTAGGACAGTAAGGTCTGACTTTGCTTAGACAAAAGTCTTGTCCCTTAACAGAAATAATGTACAGTATAGAATATAAAGTCATTGTGCAGTGAAAAAATAATGAATATTGTGTCTGACTCCCATGAGCTTGGAGGACTGCATCCATACATCTCTGCAATGACTCAAATCACTGATTAATAAAGTCATCTGGAATGGCAAAGAAAGCGCTCTTGCAGGACTCCCAGAGTTCATTGGATTCATCTTCAATGCCTCCTCCTTCATCTTACCCCAGACATGCTCAATAATGTTCATGTCTGGTGACTGGGCTGGCCAATCCTGGAGCACCTTGACCTTCTTTGCTTTCAGGAACTTTGATGTGGAGGCTGAAGTATGAGAAGGAGCGCTATCCAGCTGGAGAATTTGCCCTCTCCTGTGGTTTGTAATGTAATGGGCAGCACAAATGTCTTGATACCTCAGGCTGTTGATGTTGCCATCCACTCTGCAGATCTCTCGCACGCCCCCATACTGAATGTAACCCCTTCACCAAACTTGACTGATTTCTGTGAGAATCTTGGCTCCATGCGGGTTCCAGTAGGTCTTCTGCAGTATTTGTGATGATTGGGATGCAGTTCAACAGATGATTCATCGGAAAAATCAACCTTCTGCCACTTTCCCAAATGATCAACTAGAAGTCAAGTTATTATTTGTTGCTCTTACAACTGGGATCCACCACAAGACTTTTGTCAGGTAGTGTATATTTATTGCATGTTGTAACTCATTGCAACCATGTTTTACCACGCTTTTATCATGGTTTTTTTTGTTTATCAGACTAACATGCTGCTATCAGTTTTTTGGCTCAAGGACATCAAATTACTTATTGTCTAGCCCGAAATTAATCATACGCCTGGCAGATTCTTAAAATTAATTACAATTACTTTTATTCAACCAGCATGTAAAGATAATAAGACTATGTACAAGAGGCATCATTGTGAAAAAAAAATATTTCTCAGCTTTATTTTATTTTATTTACATTTGAACAAAAAGTGGCATGTCCAAAGTTGTTCATACCCTTCTCAATAATCAATAGAAAAGCCTTTATTGGCTATTACAGCAATCAAAGTCTTGCTATAATTTCTGACCAGCTTTTTGCATGTCTCCACTGGTATTTTTGCCCATTCATCTTTAGCGATGAGCTCCAGCTCTTTCAGGATGGAGGGTCTCCTTGCCATCACCCTGACCTTTACCTACCTCCACAGATTCTCAATAGGATTCAAGTCAGGACTTATGCAACTTCTGCGAAACGTTAAAGTTTTTGTCTGCTAACCATTTCTTCACAACTTTTGCTGTGTGTTTTGTGTCATTGTCATGATGAAATGTCCACTGGTGCCCAAGGCCAAGTTTCTCTACAGACTGCCTGATGTTGAGAATCTTTATGTATTGCTTCCTTTTCATGCTGCCATTTACTCTGATTAGGTTCCCTGGTCCACCGAACATGCACAGTTTTGACCACATGCGCTCAGATTTTTCACAGTGAGAAACGTCTTGTAGTTCTTAATAATACTTTGCACTGTAGCCACTGGAACTTAAAAACACTTAGATATGGTGTTATAGCACTTTCCTGACTTGCGGGCATTCACAATGCTCAGTCACAGGTTCTCACTGAGCTCCTTTGTCTTAGCCATGACTGTCCACAAACCAACAGCAGAGAGCTTCTGTTTTTCACCTGTTGAGTTGATTAAACAGCTGCTCCCAATCAATCTGGGTAATTAGGATGCTTTAGAACCGCTTGGACCATTTGGAATGATATAGAAATTTAGATTTTTTGGGGGGGGAGAAGCCTGTTTCATTTCCAGTAAAAAATATATAAAAAATAGGAGTAACTTTAAGTCAGAATTGGCCAGGGATATGAATAATTTCAAGCTTGATTGTATACACACACACACACACACACACACACACACACACGCGCATGCACACGCACGCACACGCACACACACACACACACACACACACACACACACACGCACACGCACGCGCACGCGCACGCACACGCACACACACACACACACACACACACACACACACACAGTTGAAAACAAAATTAGAAGCCTTTGTTTGAATTTGTAATTCTTTTTCAAATATTTAACAGAGCAAAAAAATATATATAAATTCAGAGTATTTCCAATTATTTTTTATTTTACATATATTTAACATTTAAAAATGTATATATTTTTTATACATTTACAACAAACAAAATATTTAGAAAATAATTAAAAGGTCAACATTATTAGCCTCCTTAAGAAACAACTTTTTTAATGGCTGCAGAACAAAACACTGTTGTCCAATGACTTGCCTAATTAACCCAACTTGCCTAGTTCACCTAATTAAGCTTTTAAATTGTACTTTAAGCTGAATACAAGTATCTATAGTATAATATCATAAGAAAATTATATATATAATGCAAACAGACCTTCATTTATCAGCATTAGGTTCATCAACCGTTTTGACTGAAACCATATAAGCTGCAGTTACAGAATCTTACTGGTCAGCTCACTACAGCTTTCGCTCATATTTGGTTTGAATGTGTCTCAGATGTGTGTTTGTACCTGAAGGCCACCCTGTCGTTGCTCTTTCTCAGGTCCACCAGCTGCAGGATGTTGTCTCTGGAGCAGCTGAGCAGCTGTCTGTGGTTCGGGCAAAGGTCCAGTGATGTTACTCTGCCCTGAAGAGGCACTTCCTGTGTGCAGGTCGCTGCCCTAAAAACACACAAACACATATTCACCACACACATCTTCCTTTACTTTAAAGGCTAAAAATAAATCTATAGTGATAAAAAAAAAAAACTATATCAGGCCAATGATGAAGATAAAGAAGTGGACACAATATAGGTTGTACATAAAGATTGCAGTAACTTTAGTATCAATTCACACCATTCATGCTTTTATTAACACACACTAATGACGAACAATACTTCTACAGAATTTATTACAGTTCAACATTTACTAATGGGTTATTACAGTTTTTTTCGATTGCTTAATCACGTTTCTTGAAACTAAGCCTTATATTCTCAAAAACAGTAAACACAAATCCATAACGTCTCACAAAATGTAATCAGATGATGAACACAAAAGACGCAACCGATGTTTATACACTAGCACATTATTTATTTAAGCACTATGAAGTACAAAATTTTTACAAAAACTATTTTTTTGTGTTTTAGATTTATCTCCACATCATAAAACCATTCAATTCATCCATGCTAAGGATACATTTTGCACTGAAAAAACAAAATAGATGATATTACACAAACAAAAAACACTGAAAACTGTGGTGATTCAGGATATTATTTTATTATTATTTGTCAGTATTTTTCTGTAACACTGTACACCTTCTGTAATTATTGGCCAGAACCTTGTTTATGATAGCTCTCTTGGTCCTCTGTTTATAAAGGGCCCCTTACCTCCTCTACGTTCTCCACCCTCAATCTATCTAAATACATTTTACTGTAAGACAGCACACAAGTTTCAAACATGGAATACAGTGAATACCAAATACTGCAGTACTGATAGCTAAACATTATCATATACTAAAAGAAACATACATCAATAGAAAGCTTATTTATTCAGCTTTCAGATGATGTATATATCAAATTTTTGACACTTCTGACTGGTTTTGTGGTCTGTGTTCACAAATGTCAACCCATGGATTACAACGTGGTCAACCAAGGTTGATAGAATCACATCAACAATGTTGGTCCCCATTTTCTTTGTCCAGGTCCTCCTCCAGGTCTACCTCTTCTCCATCCCCTGTCTCCTGTACTCCTCTTCCTCTCATCCTTCCTCTTCCACTTACTGCAACATTGCCTTCCATATTTATTGAAGATAAACTCTCCCGTTGCTTTGTTATACTGTTTACACCTGACTGGTGTGCCTACAGTTACACACCAGTGTGCGTGCACATCTCAAGGTTGTGTTTAACCAATTGGTTCATGTGTGCGTTCATTTGAAAGCCTTTGCTTTAAAATTGCAAGGAAATTAAATCATGATAAATATCTATGTCTAATGCATAAAAGTGTGTTTACTGTTTTGCAAATTACTGTTTGTAATGTTTTGCAAAAAGTGTGAAGCTGACAATGTGCTTACAGCTGTGCAAATCTAGGCCGCTGTTTTGCTCCTTGAGTGTAGGTTTTGTAAATTGTGGGAAATTATTCATTTTATTGTGTAAGCAATTGAAAAAAAACTGTAACTTAGATTTTGTGTAGGGCCCCCGAGAGACAAGGATCGCCTCTGCTAGGTAGGCTTCTTCCATATAAAGCCATTGTCCAAAGCCCTCTTGAACGAGCAGCATTTATGAGGATTTGAGTTTTGTTAAGAAACAGACTACTAAACAGTTTGCTGCATAAATTCTTCAGAATAAGCACCTGTTTACAAGACAGGCGCTTTGACCAACTAAGTCACAGCGCCACAGCGATTGGTCACTAGAGACATTTTGCCTGATAAAAAAATTGAACAAGAAAAAAACAAAACACAACAAAAACCAGCATGTCAGGATGTCAAAATGCTGACAAAATGAAAGTGGTCTTTTAGAGTTTGGAGGATTCTGTCTCAAACCTGACAGGTATGCTGTCCTCTGTTTAAGATCAAAGTAAGAAATGCATTCATTTTTTAAATTTAATCTATCCTTAATCATGTGTTTTTTGCAACCTCTAGTTAAAGGGCCATGAAACCCCCCTCTTTCGGTTCAAGTCTACCTCAGAATAAAAAAAAAGCATCATAACGGACGTGGAGCGCTGCGACCAGAGGGAGGAGTGGGCTTGGCCGGCAGAGCAGGGGAGAAAGAGGGCAGAGAACAACTGTTGTCAGTTGGCTCACAAAATGTGGGGAGATGCATGATCTTATAGTTTACAAAGTTAAAACGCAAAGAAATAAACAGTAATTTAATGTCCTGCTACATTTGTTATTCGTAATTTCATATACACATAACCACAATTTAAATCGTGTTTATATAATCACTATAAATGAGGAGTACTTCTCTTCTCCTCAATCCCCGGGTCTGAATGCAGACACAGTGGATAGCAGTGCATCAGGTCTCTTTCCCTATCTATTTCAACCATTAGCCCTGCCAGTAATCTGGAGGATTTTAAACATAGGCGAACACAGCAGCACGGATATAGGCGATGTGTCTAAATGGGAACGAACTCAACTAATAAAAGACAAAGTCCGCCATTCTCCAATTCTCGTACAGCTCTCCTGACAAAAATGCTTGCTGCACACAAACAGCTTTGCTGTATCGGCCCTGACAGCATCGTGGGGAAAAACATACAACAAACCCCGTGGATCATGGAAACAAACACATACGACCCTTCATAAACGGCTAAATACTGCATGCCGTATGCGGAGTCCGTGGACGCGGTCTCACCCAGTCATAGGGTCTCACAGCTTGGCAGGTCTGCCTTGCCTTCGGAAAGTACGTGTAGTCATGAATAATTAAGAAGCAGGGTCTTCTCATAGGATAAGAAAACTCAGCTATGAATAATAATGAGAAACCGACGCGTCATCACTTCATTAGCAGATTCGCACTGTTTTGATCCTGCCCCAAAAATTATTTTAAACCCGGAAGATGAAATTAGCTGACAAAAGCTCAAAATTATCCAGTTTTCCCCACAATTAAAGCTAACAGGTTCTAACATTGTCTTAACTGATGCTCAACACACAAATCTGTTAAAATCTCAAAGAAAGTACTCGAGGGTTTCGTGAACCTTTAAATTACATCCAAACCCAGTGTCAGCTCGGAAAATGGAAAGCAGCATGTAGCACGCTTTCTCCTGATCAGACAGGGCCAAACCCAGAGGGATATTAATGAATTACTTTAGATATGTTTAAAACAATTCTGTAGTAACAGGCATCCTGTTTTGTCCACCTGTTGGACTTTTAAAGCCGTTCCTCAAGTCTGTCCGGCACTGAGCTGTAATATCTGAGCCGGCAGTGTCCAACAGAAGGACAAAGCATAATGTGTTGGGCAGGCTCCTAAAATAGTTTAAAGAGCCATATGTTGTTTTTAAAGGACATGGTAGAAAAAGCTCACAAATTCCAACTCTAGTGGGATTCAAAACCACAACCTTTGAATGCCTCCGTTTCTAGCCTAGAAATCCAATGCGCCACAGAGCCATGAAAGGTGTTGTTTTGAGGGCCCATTGTAAGGGCAGCCCATTTTAGTATTTAACCGCAACAAAGGTATCAAACTCCTGCCGTAGAAAGAGTCTCAGATCGGTTTCAGTACAAGAACTGCTCTTAGAGTTGGCAAAGAGGCACTGCTGTCATTCAAACCCAGGATCTCCTGTTTACTAGACAGGCACTTTAACCAACTAAGCCACAGCGCCAGCATGGCAAGGGCTCAAATGGTTAGTATGAAAAGTCTAAAAAGATGCAGAGTATCCCCTCTAGAAAGCTCCAGTTGCCACCTAGACATCCAATGCGCTGTCCATTGTGCCACAGAGCCATAAAACACCATCTTTTGAGGCCTTACGGTGTGCAGAGCCATCTAGTATTCTGGCTTTTGTGCAAATATATGCTATTGGCCAAGCAAAGAGTTTCAGATTAGAAAGCCACTCTCCCATAATCTAAGATGTTCCCAAGACAGGTGCTCTGGCCAACTTAGTCTCAGCACTTAAAGAAAAAAACTCTGCATACAATACTTCCAAACACAGTCTCATCTAAGACGGTGGGTAAAAAGCAATATTTACTATGCTTTCTACTCAGTTGCTTTGCACATTCATAAAGAGGCTCTTGTACAACAAATTCAAAAGGCTTGATCTCAACAATAGCTGGTAGCCACTTTTGTCCAAAACCGAAGGTTGTCTTCGAGTCATTCCTCAAGCCTACTCGGCACTGCAGCTTTTTCTACTCTCCCTTACTTAAAACAGCTCAATTAAGTCATCAGCTTCATAATAGAGTACCCTAGTATCTGAGCCTGCACTGCGCATGAAAGAAAGAAGCAAAACGGGATGGACAGACTCCTAAAATGTTAGAAACGCCATACACCTAAGTCAGGGAAGAAGAAGGACAGCGCTCACGACTCTGGTGGGACTCAAACTCACAACCTCTGAATGCCTCCGTTCACAGCCTAGACGCCCAAAGCACTATCCATTGCACCACAGAACCATAATGTTTTGCTCTTTGAAGCACTGTTGCACGAGAAGCACGTTTTGGTAAGCACCGCTCTCTGCGGGCTAGGCACTGTTGGGATTCGAACCCACGATCTCCTATTTACTAGACAGGCACTTTGATCAACTAAGCCACAGTGCCTGGCACCGAAAGCACCTGTCAACTGGCAAGCTGCTTGATATTGCTCTGAAATAGGCCAATTGGGTAAGCAAAAAATTGTCCGAAGTGTATGGGTGTTTCCCAGTGATGGGTTGCGGCTGGAAGGGCATCCGCTGCGTAAAACATATGCTGGATAAGTTGGCGGTTCATTCCGCTGTGGCGACCCCAGATTAATAAAGGGACTAAGCCGAAAAGAAAATGAATGAACTTCCCGTTGACAGAGCTATACAGATTATTGAAAGTTTAAAGTAATATGTTTGCTACTTTTGTACATTTTGTGTTATTAGTTAAGTAAAACCACTGTCCACTGAGACAAAGATTGCAAAAAAGCATGAAATTATTTATATTAGAGCAAACGACAGATAAAAAGTAACTCGCATTACACCTAATAAAGTTACTCAAATATCATAACTTTTTTTAAGTAATCCATTACTTTACTTGTTACTTTAGAAAAGAAATGTTATTACGTAATGCGCATTACTTATAACACGTTATCCCAACACTGGTTATAGCCAATTTTTTATGAACTTTTGACATTGATGAAAATTTAGATTTGGACCTTTGAATTGGGATTTTGGGATTTTCACACACATACATTATGGACAATTTAGCTTACTCAATTCACCTATAGCGCATGGCTTTGGACTTGTGGGGGAAACCGGAGCACCCGGAGGAAACCCACACGAACACGGGGAGAACATGCAAACTCCAAACAGAAATGCCAACTGACCCAGCCAAGGCTCGAACCAGCGACCTTCTTGCTGTGAGGCGACAGCACTACCCACTGCGCCACCACGCCACCCTGGAGTTGTATATGTTTCTCCATAAACAATGTATTCAAAAACACACAGAGACACACAACTTTAATTAGTATCTTTTAAAAGCTTTTCTAATTGAAATGGGGCATCACAGTGTACACTGTTTTGGAAAAAAAAAAAACATACAAATACTTCTCATTACTGCCATCTGGCCTCAAACTTTTGTTGCGTACCAAATATTAGGACAGATTAAGCACCATGATGCTGAGGGCACATCTGCAAGTCTGACATCTGACAACTGCAGCTCTCCATCAGGTTTAAGCAGACTGATGTCATGATAGTTGTGTCATTGCGCCGTGAGTGATGGACTTAATAAGACAAGAGAGGCGACTGAAGACGTGCAGCCTGAGGTCAGTCTGCTGTTTCCTTTTATATGCTAACAAGTTATCATCTGGACAAGGACAAGACAAGGATGTTTAATCTCAGGGCATTTGAAAGGATAGTTCACCAAAAAATGCCCTTTTACTCACCATTAAGTTGTTCCAGTGTTATAAAATCTTGTTTCGGTAACATTTTATATTAAGTCACAATTCATGCTATTAATTTGGGCTGCGCAATATATCGCAAAATTGTCGTTATCGCGATAATAATATATGCAATATACGTATCGCTTACGTGCGATAAATTACATTTTATATGGCAAGCATTTGTGTGTGGCATGCACTGATTGTTTATCTAAATTTGACCAATCAGATGGGGCCTTACTATCTTTATCCCCACCTCCGCAGTAGTTGCTGTTTTGCTATTGGCTGGAGTGGCCCAAAAGTGAACCCAGAGCTCAAAATAAACTAATAAACAACCAGTCAGAATATCTACTGAGACTAAGGGCTCTATTTTAACGATCTAAGCGCAAAGTCTAAAGAGCATGGCACAAAAGCATTAAGGGCATTAATCCACTTTTTAAGGATGAAAAAATACGCTCTGTGCCCCGGCGCATGGTCTAACAGGGTTGTGCTTATTCTCTTAATGAGTTACGGGTGTGTTTTGAGCTTAACATGCATTAAACCAATCAGAGTCTCATCTCCCATTCCCTTTAAGAGTCAGTTGCGTCGCGCCATGGCGCATTTGCTATTTACATGGCGGACTTTGTACGTGGAAATCTGAGTGCTTCACTAGAGAGAAAACAGTTAAACAGAGCATCTGCAGCGCGAGGATAAAGAACGAGCCTCATCCATTCGGCCTCTTTACTTTCTCTTTACTTTACTTTTACTCTTTACTCCTTTACTTTCGTGGATAAGGAAACGGTGGAAACTCACTCCACTGAAGACATCCATTAGCCTACATATTTAATTTCATTTGTTAAGCGCAAAGAGTTATATCCAAACACACGTCCTATTCTTATGCCACATATGGTGATGAATACGTCTCCAAAACCCGACAGGTGGACAAATCTAAACTTGTTTCAGACAAAAACAAATACAAATATGCATATAATATTAATAATAATAATAACATTATACAAATTATCATGAATAAACTAAAAAAAGCGCCTTAATACACCTCCTTTTTAGACAAGCACACCCATGAGTCCACAAAGTGGTGCAAATGGATTTGCTATTTAAACAACATGAAGCAACGTGAAAATTAGAGTTGCGCTGGTCTGAAAATAGCAACAAATCGCGCCATACACGTCTTGCGTCTTATTGCGCCGGGTGCATGATAGGGCCCTAAATGTTGGCACAAGAGCAGTTTTTTGGTCTGAACTATAATTAATTAGATCAGAAAAATATATTTTACTTGTTTATTTTAATATCATTACATAGCTAATAAAAAAATTGCATTTTTCTATGGAAATGTTAAAGCGTAAAAAATATTGATGTTGCAATACTCAATAGCTATATCGCACATGGTATATTTTCCCAGTATCGTGTAGCCCTACTATTAATAAAACTAAGACTATTCGCTTAATAAACTACTAATTAGCTGCTTTTTAACAGTTAGTAAGGTAACACTTTATTTTGATGGTCCATTTGAGTATTAGTAGACTGTCTGCTTAATATCTGCTGATACAGCTCCTTCAACTTACTTACTTACTTGCTTACTTACAACTTAACTGACTATAAGAAACTTTGCAAGTACATGTCAACTAACCCTAACCCCAACCCAACAGTCTACTTATAATCTAATGAGAATTAGTTTGCATGTAGATGCAATGTAACTTAAATTCAACAAATGGACCATCAAAATAAAGTGTGACCGTTAGTAAAGTAGTGGTTGGATTTTGGTTTTGGGTAGGATTAGGGATGTAAAATAAGATCATACTTTATAGCAACTAATATACAGCTAATATCTTAATAATAGACAGATAATAAGCCAGTAATTAATAGCATGAATTGTGACAAACTAAAGTGTCTTTTTCTAGTCACACAAATTAAATGCAAATAAATATATATATAAAACTGCTTGCACTGTCCCATATAATGTCAGTAAACAGTATGTAAGACAGTCCACTAGATGTACATTTTGACAACTGTTTGTGCTTTTGACAGTTGCTTGCATGCTGTCTGAGGCGAATTAAAGGGGTGGTCCAGTACGATATCATATTTTAACTTTAATTCCTGTGTAATGTAGCTGTGTAAACATAAACAACATCTCTGAATGTAATATGCTTAAAGTTCAATGCAAAGGGAGACATTGGCTTTTACAGAGTTAGCTTAGCAAAGCCTACAGCGAACAAAGTTTGGGACTGCAAAAAAAATACATCCGGGCTAGTAAGATCACAAGGGCTTCCGGTTACGTGCATTCACCATGCGCACACACCTCACACAGCAAAGGGGTGTGGCCAGAGGCGCTGTAATGTTATAGCAGAGAAAGCTAAAATGCCGTCCAAACGCTGCTATTTCCACAGAGCTTCTTCTGTTTCTGTATTTGGGCTTCCAAAGGACACGACACAAAGAGAGAAGTGCTTACAATTTTATTTTTTATTATGTTCCAGGGAATTATGAAAAAAATATATAGCTTGCATTTGACAAAGGACAGAATCTCTCCCAGTTCAGTGCTGGATTCAGCTAAAACTCCTCCAACAGACGAAGCTGTGGATTGTGAGCCACAACCTGTAAGTATTTTTATTTGTCAAAATTGATCAACTACAGGCACAGTTTCTAGCGTTAACGATATGTTGTAGCAAAGACGTAAACGATGATGTAAACAACGGGAAATGCTGTTTGGCACCACTAACAATCGTTCATTCATTCATTTTCTTTTCGACTTAGTCCCTTTATTAATCTCGGGTCGCCACAGCGGAATGAACTGCCAACTTATCCAGCATATGTTTTACACACCGGATGCCCTTCCAGCTGCAACCCATCACTGGGAAACCATTAACAATTTAGCTACAAATTCATATTTATCAGTCAAACCGCTGTAAACAGCCACAATCTTCACCAGCGCTGCAGTGTCTCTCTATGCGGCCGCTTTCAGTGCGTTCTACATCTCAAATAACCAACTCGCTAAAGATATGTGAACGTTTCATATTACTTACACATGCTTATTCCGAATATATGTGAAAGACACTTGTCAGATTTTATTTTAGAGAGCAGGCGTGAGGTTCAGCTGTGTCCTCTTCATTTTCTGTCTCATTAAGCCACAATCTGATACAGCTAACAGCTACTGTTTACACAGCGCAAAAGAGCATGCTTGTAGGGGCGTGACGTGGAGCCGATCTGCGAATCACAGCAGATTATGTTAGCGGACCAATCAGAGCCTCTTGAGGGCGGGCCTTTCAGAGGAACTAGGAAATATGACAGTTGTTTTCATGTTAGCTGAGTAGCTGTATATAATCAAAGTAAGATATATGAAAAAATAACGTGAACATGAACACAACCAAGCCTTAAAAATACACTGTGGACCACCCCTTTAAGATTGCGCTTGTATTACGTGACTCACCTTATTGTTTGTTCAGAGTCGACTTTCTTTCCTGAAGCAAATTTAAAAATGATATATTCGACAAACAATATGGTTGGACAATACGTTCCTCTGGCATTTCTAAATAAATACACTTAGAAAAAATCTTCTACTCTATACCACAGACTCTCTCTTCTCTGCGGTGCCTGCTTCGGCATTTAAAGGTGCAGTAAGTAAGTTTGACACCCAGTGGATGAACTAGGTATTGCATTCCTGGATCAAAAAACGCAAGCACAGGTTGCCAGTTTGAGGACCAAAAGGAGTGAGTCTGACAATCAAGCCTAAAAGCTGATTTAAATCGTGTTCTGAAAAGCAACGGCACACAATAGAAGGAATATTTTCCATATTAAAAATGAGTTTTTGTTCTAACCAACACCCTGAATTGATATATTAGTAACAGCTTCTATTTCTTGCAGCTGAACAACAGAAAACTGACAATGATCAGCTCGGGTACACCTCATGTGCTTTATTCAATGTTAAATGCTAACAAAGTAAGATTGAATGCCATTTTACATGACATTTATTGCCATACTACTGAAAGCAGCAGCAGATAGTTCACCTCAGATCTTGAAAATGAATAAATAAACCATTTGAAATTGAACTTTAGAACTGACTCAAAACCAACACAAAGTGATTCAGCATGTTCATTTAATAATGTTAAAGAGGTTTAATATGTATTCATTAGATTATAAACCTTAACATTTCATGAGTGCATATTCTGTGCTTCTGAACGGCTGTATTTAAATTTCTGTCGTGTTTCGTCTGGTGCAAACAGCCCAATTGCTTATCACTACAACTCTCATCACGTAGTGTGTTGTTAGGACACGAGGTTACAATAGCTATGTTTCCATCCAAAAATGCGAATTAACTTTATGCGCAAAACTGGAATATGGCATAAAAGATGTGCGAATAAAGCAGCGTTTCCATCCAACGAGTCAAAGAGAACAAAATCGTCACTTCCTGATTAAATGGCGCCAAATATCAACAGTAAAAACAGAATTTGCTGAGGTAGGAGAAGCTGCGTCAATCTTTTCTTCATTTAATAAATGACTTGCGCCTCAGAAGGCAATGCTGACACGCAGTGAACGCGTGGTGGCGTTTGAAGGCGTGAGACGCGGAGCACAGACGCTCTTAACAATTCTGGAGGTCATTAATAATATAATAACACTAATACTGAAATGGTTAAGGCATTTTAGAATGACCAAAACAACATTTCAGATGTTTTACAATGTGGTCAGCCTTCTGGTTTGTCCATTTACAAACATTTTTATCATCACATGATCTCTTATAACCAAATCACATGACCTTTTTTTAATGCGCATACTGGAATTTGTTCGGTAAAAGTGTTTCCATCGTAGTTTATGCGCATCTTTTCTTATCAAATAAAAAGTTTATCCTACTCAGTTATGCGCATACATTTTTTATGCGCATTTTCAAAATGTATGCGCATCTTAACGTTTCCATCAACGTAGCTACAGTAACCTGCTCACCTAATGTGTACGTTGCTAATTAATAACCTCATGTGCAACTCTGAATCTGCATCTCATTTCGAAGTCTGCTACTGTCCACCGGAGGTCACATTTGAGCGCATGCTTTGAGAGCCTTTCTGACTAAATGAATGAAATACGCTGTTTTCCATCAAGGCAACCCGGGGCGCTGAAATAAAATTGGCTAAAGTGGCAGTGGGCGGGTTAAAAGAACCAAAACAAAGACAGCACTCCGGCACAGAACACCCATTTTCAAAGCAGAATATCTGACTTCAGCATTGTTTTTCAGATAAACAAGAATGTTCACTTTGCATGTTTCTTAAATATCTGCAATATTATGGTAGTGTTATGCTTTAGAAGAGTCAAAAACTTACATACAGCACCTTTAAGACATGCTTTTTTAAAAAACATTTTCTTTATATATATATATGAGCAATATCACACGAGTATTGCGTTTATACAACAGTTTGACGGCATAATCGTGTATAAAAAAGAAAATCAAACACGGAGAGTCTTAAAAACCCTTTTGTAAGAGGAACTACTTTCTTCCGCCATTCATTCACATCTGCAGCTGACGTCAGAACAGCAGGAACCGTTGCTCATTCACCAACGTCACTGTAGAGCTAGTGTTTGAATGATTCTCTAGCGTAATGTCTAAAGTGAAGACAAAACAGGTGATTTTGCTGACATTTTAAGATTATAAAGCTGAACGGCATGAAATTCCATCAGTCTACAGAGATTTCCCAGTATTTCTCTGTTGAAATCACAATATTACTATGGTATAAATACAGCACTACAACATACAGAAGAGAGAGATCGACTTAGAAAGTCATTTACCTGTTTAATAATGATTTGATCAGCTGTAGTTTGAAATTACGCTGTTTTTCCATAGGGCTTATTATGCGTCTCTGTCGTCATCTTGTGGATGAACATCATCAACCGTCTTTGCTCAAAGACAGGCTAATGGCTGCCGACGCGCTGTCTCTCAGAAATGATAAATATTTAAAAATAGGCACTATCCTTATAAATAAACTGCATAGTTGCAATCTAAACAACTACATTCTCCACTAAAAAAGCCTCAAAAGTACAGTATGTTGTCCAACAGCAGCAATATTTGTCAAACTGTAGAGTGTCCTCTGCTTGTTGTTGTATGTGGGCGAAGTAATACACAAAGGTCAAGGGTTAAGAGGCTGGACGAGTGCTGTTATTTGCAGAGTATCACACGGCTATCAGCCAATCAGATTCAAGAACCAGACAGAACTGTTGTATAAATAAATATATTGTATAGTGCGGGTGTGTGTGTTTGTGTGTGTGTATGTGTGTACTTTGTATAAATAATTTAATAAAAGTAATCGTTATCAATATCAAGTAATTGTTATTAAAGTTACAAACAGTACAATTTCTTATGCCTGAATGCTTAAAATACTCACAGTCACAGGCATTTAAAAACACATGTAAATGATCAATTCTATTCCAGACTCAACATTGCAGATGCTGCGATGTGACTACTGCGAATGATCACATTGTGATATCGATGCTGAAACAATATATTGTGCAGCCCTAAACGTACGTAACTGGACGTAACGGGACGTTCACGAAACTAAAAACAGCTTTATGTAAATATTACCTGTAAATAATCTCTGAATTTACATTTCTGGATTAAACCATCCCTTTACAATTTACGGCATTTGGCCTGCCGTTTGGTAAATCAGAGAAGCCTCATCTTCCTAAAGGCTGCACGAGACAATGATTTGAATTTCAATCACAGCAACAGGGTCGAATGTTTAATGCCTCTTAAGCAGCACACAGTCCTATAAAAGCCACACATTTAGTACGTGCGCATTATAAGACATGTTTAGTGAACACGTCTGTTAATAAACTGCCACTTGAAAGTAACTCTTGCAAAAAGAATAAAAGAAATGGTTAAAGCGCAGCATGGAGAAAAACGCAAATGTCATAATATAGCACAAATCCTATTACAACAAGATGAGAGGAGAGACAATTATGTGGGCTGCCGGTTGCTAGGAGACAAGCGAGCCTTCGGCTCCTTGGCAGCGGAAAGCTGTGGTTGCTGGGAGTGAATGAGAGATGTCAAGGACTGAGACGTGGTGTAAATAATGGCTCTTTTTTCTACCTCTGTGGCGTCATCTATATTGTGCTGAAAGGTGAATTACGCTTGCTGTGAGGCTTTGTGGCCTACGGAGAGCAGAACTTTGCTGGACTAACATCCTTGGCGCTATTATTTTACACCTCTTATCCAATCAGAGCAATCAAAACCCACTGAGATGCTGAATAGCGAGGGTTATGCAACCAACGTGATGCATTATTACACGGCTGTTGTGATCGTTACGAAGAGATTTCTAACGCAGCCTTATACAAGAAAGTCTGACCGGCTACATGAGATTTATGCAACACTATGAATATGTAGTGGCAAATGATGTAAGCTGTTGTAATGGGAGAGCTGAAATCAATCAGAGACATGTTTAATGTTGTTGTAAGCAGCGTTGGGAATGTTACTTTAAAAAAGTAATTAGTTATAGTCACTAGTTACTTCTCATTAATAGTAACTGTGTTAGTAACCGAATTACATCATCATAAAAGTGAAAAGTAGGGAAACCAGAGAAAGTAACTACTGGATATAGAATTGTATACACTTTTATTGTAAAACAATGTGCGCTATTCTATATATTAATGCTGCTGTGAGACAATGTGAGTGACACCTATCAAATGTATTATTTTATTGTAAATATTGTTTGTGCACTGTAAATAATTGCTGTTAAATAACGGTCAGATTCTACAGTAAAATACAGTTTTCTCACTAAAACAGTAATATTCTGTTAAAAACAGTGCATTCTGGGCAATATTTTTGTTTTCGAGAAAGTAACCAACAGCAGTAAACTGTGAATTAACAGAGCTCAGAGTCGACATTTGAAGTCTGTGCTTGAAATCACACTTTGTGCCCTTGTTCACTATTATGTACACTAGTTCACTAATATAGTTCACTTGACAGAGTTAATGAACACTAATGAGTGAGTTCAGACACTGATGAACACCTGCTGTTAATAATCACAATCACAGAAGGAAAGAGAAAGAATAAACACAAACAGACTTCAGTTACAACATTAAACAACATCAACCAAAATAAAACACTTTCAGTCTCAGCAGAGGATCATTAAACAACAGCAGATGCACTTATTACTGACCGCTTTGACTTCCATACCGTTCTTATTGAAAATCAACAGAAATTTAGGTGATGCTGTTTGTGGAGCTGTTTAATCATCTGCTGATCATTTGAATGATTTAATCATTTGTTGCACTTCAGGTTATTTCATTACAAAGCTGTGACTGCAGTTGTAGTTTTTTGTATGTTCTGTTCTTGTTTTTTTACCTTCTGTATTTCTTCATTTGTTCATCGCTAATCCTCAATTATCATTTAATTAGTCATTTAATTAATTCATTTACTTCAGCTTTGCTCCATGTTTCTTGAACACTCGGTAGTGTGGACACTTGGAAGTGTTCAATTAAAACTGAGGTATTTGCTCTGGGGTTTAAAGGGTTAAAGGTGTGAGATGTAAAAACACGGTGTAAAAATGTATTTTAACAGTAATATAATGTTAATTTAGACTACGGAAGTAGACTGTAAAAAAACAGTAAATTGCTGGCAACCACAGCTGCCAGTATTTTACCGTAAAATCAAGGAAAAAACAGTATTTTGCTGTAAAACCTGAAGCAAATTTCTTCTGTGTGTCACCCTTGTGGAGGAGAGTAGAGCCAGTGTTTGAGTCAAAGATGAACAATGAAACACTGATGTTATGCTGCATGTTTGTTTATGCAAAGACAGTAGCTGTTTAGTTGCTGATGCAGTAAGAATCTCTGTGTGTTAATTCCAGCTTTACATGTATGTGTGCTGCTGTGAAATTTAAGATATTCAGGTTAAACAGAACTTTTCGAATGAACTAAAATAAGTTATCATTATAAATATGCTTATAAGCATATATAGCACATTACTTCATGAACTCATACAGCAGTTGGCCAATTTGAGGCAGTCGCTTTCAGTGAACAAAATGAGTTCGCTTGAGTATTGTGTATATCAATGTAGTCCATGTATTTTTACAGCAACATACTGTAAAATACTGCAGCTGCCAGCATTTTACTGTTAATTTACAGAGCAACAGCTCGATGCTGTTAATTTAACAGTAACTTGCTGGCAACCATGCTGCCAGTTACTTACTGTTTTTTTAACGGGATAATTTTTAACAGTGTATAGTGGAACAATAAAACATAAATGGTTTACAACTAAATAATAATAACTGGCTAACAAATAAGTCTAATAATAAATTATACTTCTTAAGAAATGTAACAATGATGGATAGATGGAGTAGTTACAGTAACGGTAATGTCGTTATAACGGGGAAAAATCAATCTGTTTGATTATTCGTTATAGAAAAAAGTAACTCTCTTATTAATGCTGTGTATTTATAACACCATTATTCCCATTACTGGTTGTAAGGCAAGTGCAAAAAATGGGATAAAAAAAATACTTGCAACAGTACATTAAGAATATATAATGTAAAAATGCATTATTATGCATATATTTGTAGAAAAGAAAGCTGCGACGTTAGATTCCAAATTCAGCATTTTTGTTGGCATGTAAGGTTTTGTACCATGGAGATTTTAAAAAACTCTTTTAATCACCCCATAAATCAGAAAATACTGTCAATGAGTGCGTTCAGATGCACAAAAGATGAAGAACCATCCAAAATCGAATTATTTCAGAATGTGTTTACATGTAACCGTCTACACCGAAAACCGTGTTTACGTGAGATTCTAAGATTTGGCAGATTTCTCACCGGCAGTGATGTGACTGATAATTGTTTGAATTTCAGGTGGGAAGGGCCGTACAGTATATTTACTGTGACGTTTTTTTCACATAACTGTGATGAGAACCATTTCCCAGTGATGGGTTGCAGCTGGATAAGTTGGCGGTTCATTCCGCTGTGGCGACCCCAGATTAATAAAGGGACTAAGCCGAAAAGAAAATGAATGAATGAATGAATGATGAGAAGCACGGCAGCACGGTGGCTCAGTGGTTAGCACTGTTGCCTCACAGCAAGAAGGTCCTGGCTGGGCCAGTTGGCACTTCATTGTCATGTGTGTTGGCGTGGGTTTCCTCCGGGTGCTCCGGTTTCCCCCACAGTCCAAAGACATGCGCTATAAGTGAATTGGGTAAACAAAATAGGCCATAGTGTATGAGTGTGTATGTGAATGTGAGAGTGTATGGGTGATTCCCAGTACTGGGTTGCGGCTGGAAGGGCATCTGCTGCATAAAACATATGCTGGAATAGTAGATAGATAAGGGACTAAGCCGAAGGAAAATGTATGATAACTCTGATAAAAAGGTTTTTTTGTATTACAGCATGTGAACTGGGAAGACAACAAAATTGACATGCATATACAAAGCGTAGTGCAAATATGCATACCCCTTTATTAACTATAGGCTGGTCAACACACAGAAACTGTTGGACGTGATGATGTCATTAATATGCAAATTGACCATGACGTAATCTAGCAACATTTAGCGACTTTTTGAGCAGAGCTTAGCGCCTTTTTATTGAGAATAGTTTTCAACACTGGATATTGCTTATTTAGGGTTTAACCCAGAGTTTGTGATTAACTGTGTACCACCTGCAGCTGAAAGTGTGACACGTGCAGCCAATCACACCACACTAGAGGGTCATGTGTTAGAAGACAGAAATAAACACTGGCTGAATCCGAAATCGCCTATGTCTTTTGTACTTTAGGATCACTTACACAACACGGTTTTGTTTACATAAAGCATAAACTCAACTCTCTTGTAAATATGCATATGACAGTTTGCAGAAAAGTTTACAGTCAAAAAAAAATGTAAAATGTTTTTTTAGTATTACTATTATGACAATGGGCCTCATTCACTAATACTTGCGCATGTTTTTCATATTTATACTCACATTTGAACATGAAAACTTATACTTATATATAAACTTATACACCCATTATATGTAGGGTTCTTTATACACACTTATACATGCTTTATACATGGTATAAGTTGTTCTTGAGGTTTTTTTTGTAAATTTAGAATACATTTTGGTACAAATGTTTTTGATTCTTCATGACTTATTTTACGCACATTTTATGAATGTTTAGTGAATGAGACCCAATGACTGATATCACACTGGGGTTTTAAGTATTACTGTGATACTAGCTGTATGTGCTTTTTAGAATGTGAAATACGTGCAAATTATGTAATTTATCTTAAAAATGTATTTCAGAAAAAGGTCAAATATATCTGGGATGCCATGAGGATGACGAGTAATGATGAAAAAATATTTGGGTGAACTGTAGCTTTAAAGAATTACCATATGCATCAAAACATTTGGCCTAAAGTGAAAAAAACGCATCTGGAAAACAAATTCCATGCAGAGCAGCACGAACGCCTTTGAGCGTTAACTGTCAACATTGGTTTAAGAGGTTCTGTCTGTACAAATGGGCCCGTGGAGAAACCAATCTCACGCATTACCACCAATGCATTAACAAGCCGTCTCTCGCCAGCGATGACACCACACACACACACACCTGAGGCTGCACTCTTTTAGGTCGTCACACTAGCCAGACTGACGTGTTGTGATGGACAGCGCTCAGTGCCAGTTTGAGCACTGCCAGCTGGGTTCATTATTCACATTTAATTACACCGACTAATCTCAAGCGAGTCCTAGAGACCTGGACGGTTGCTGCGAAAAGCACTATAGTAATCAACACATTTATGATGTCAAATTTTCAATGTTTTAGATTGATACAATGCCAATAAACCGCCACTTGTTTAACACATCCTTCTTCAACAATACATTTCAAGGCTATTACTCTCCAAGCAGAACAAAATTTAATAGATGGTCAGTGTACACAAGCAGATTTAAGCCCTGTTTACATATGGTATCAATATCCATCGCAGATAATCTTATAACAGAATAATAGCAAGTTATACTTGCAGTGTTTAAATCACAGACGCACAATGGCCTTATTTTAACTCTTTGGGCCCTATCATTCACGTGTTTTGCGCGATGCATTGCTATTTTGAGACCAGCGCAACCCTAATTTTCACATTTTGCGGCACGTTGTTTAAATAGCAAATCCATTTACACCACTTTGTGGACTCATAGGTGTGCCTGTTTAGAAAGGAGGTGTGTTGAGGCGCATTGTTGGCGCATTGCTATTTTGAGGAACTGAAATAGACCGCGCTGTTGACCAACTGAAAGCAGGTCTAAAGTCCAGCGCAGAGCGCGTTAGTTGTGCACCTATGCGTCCAAATGCGTACACATTGCTTAATACACACAGGATGTACAGCAATACACAAATATCTTTACATATGAAAATAATAAAAGGATTAAAATGTTACAAAAAATATTATTTTCTACATAAATATAAAAACCACTTCCTCCATGCCTTCTTCATCTCGGGGGGCTTTTTTCAGTTTATTCATGACAGTTTGCTTTTATATAATGTTGTTATTATTAGCAGTATTATTTATTATATGCATATTTATATTTGTTTTAATAAAAACAAGCTTAGATGTGTCCACCTGTCGGGTTTTGGAGACGTAAGCGTCACTATATGGGGCATAAGAACAGGACGTGTGTTTCGATATAACTTTTGAGCACACTTCATTATTATTGTTCATTTATTCCTTTGCTGGAAATTAGAACTGAATTTAGAAACAGTTTTCAAACAAATCTTTGCGCTTAACTAACGAAATTAAATATGTAGGCTAATGGATGTCTTCAGTGGAGTGCGTACAACACCGTTTCCTTACTCCATGAAAGTAAAGGAGTAAGGTAAAGAGTAAAAGTAAAGTAAAGAGAAAGTAAAGAGGCTGAATGGAGGAGGCTCGTTCTTTATCCTCGCGCTGCAGATGGTCTGTTTAACTGTTTTCTCGCTAGTGAAGCGTGCAGTTTTTCCACTTACAAAGTCCGCCATGTAAATAGCAAGCGCGCCATGGCGTGACGCAACTGACTCTTAAAGGGAATGGGAGATGAGACTCTGGTTTAATGCATGTTATGCTCAAAACACACCCATAACTCAATAAGAGAATAAGCACAACCCTGTTAGACCATGCGCCAGGGTGCAGAGTGTATTTTTCCGTCCTTAAAATAGCAAAAGTGGATTCGGACACGCCCTTAATGCATTTGCGCCATGCGCTTTAGACTTTGCACCTAGATCGTTAAAATAGAGCCCTTTATCTTCACTAACTTCACTAACACTGATTACAATATATAAGTTTCGTAATACTCTCTAGTAACACTCCAGGGATTTTCCAGTGAGTATCTGACAAGCTATGTTTCCATGCAAAGATGCGAATTAGATTTATATACAGGAAAACTGGAATATCGCTTAAAACATTTGCGAAATAAAGCAATGTTTCCATCTATTGCGTCAAAGAGAACAATATTGTCACTTTCTGATAAACTGATGGCATTTATCAAAAAGAAAAGTGGAATTTGCTGCAGTAGGATAAGCCACCGTGGGCCCTTTTTCTTCTATTGACCTTATTCTGCAATGTGGAAGTGCGCTCGTTTTGGTATTGTTTTAAAACTTCTGATTCAGTTGGCTATGGGAGAAATGACTAGGAATAATAAACGGCAGAAAACGATCAAACTACTCACTCTACAAACAAATGTGTTCATGACTATACATAAAAAGAAGAATAATATAGTCAGTTATATTTCAGTTTGGAACATGAAGCAGTATAACGAGCTGTTTTTAACATCTAAAAATCAATGGAAGTGAATGAGACTGGAAGTGTCAAGCCAAAAAGATTCCAATGGCTGTGTCCGCTTATACTTGATGAATAAGGTCAATAATAAAGGACTTGCGCCTCAGAAGATGAAGCCGAAACTCAATGAACACGTGATGGCTTTTGGAAGCAGGAGACACTCTTTGCGAGCGCAGATGCTCAAGACAGTTTGAGGTCTAATTTATAAACATGGCGTACTCACAAAAATGGGGTGAATGTGCACAACTGCAAGAAAACTCTAGGTAAACACATTTACCTTAAAAATTTACTTTATTTCAACTTTAAACTCAATTTAAATTATAATATGAGCCATAATGCTCAAAAAAATCCAAATTGCACAAAAAAAATAGGTAGATAAAACATAGCTAATGAGTGCCCTATAAAAGATTAAAGTACCTCCAAATGTAGTTTATGGGGGGAAAAAATCAGAATGAGGTACAACCTGCAGTTCAGTTTTATTCTGATGCCTGATGTAACCTCATGCACAAGCAGAATTCTGAGATAAATTCATGGGAACTTCAGGCATGGAAGATGCTGAGGGTCAGCTAGAGGTTTCCAAGTTCCTCACAGAGTTGTAGATTTGTTGTTGGTGATGGGTTTTGGGTGGTCAAGCAAGACAGAATCACCAGAGAAAGTGATAAAGAAAGTAAAAAGGATGTGGAACCAGGAGGCTGGGTAGAACCACTCAATAGTGCCAGAGGAAACAAAACTGGATTGTCCAAACAGAAGGATGGGGCTGACAGATGAAGAGACAGGTTGAGGGTAGGGACATGTGTGGGAACTGGCTTTCTGGACTCAGTCACACTGCCAAAAATGTCTTACTTAAAGGTTTTGTCTTGTTTCGAATTGAAGTATCTAAAAATTCTTAAAATCAAGAAGCATTTTGATTTGGCAAAACCTCTATGTGAAAAAAACATTTGTTGTAGTGCAATTAGCCATTTTGTCGCCTTCTGGCTCTGAAAGCGACTGGGCAGTAGGTGTTGAATCTGGCTTTTGGAGAACTGGATCCATGGCAGACATGAGGCTGATCAGATTTGTGGTGGTGTAGTGCAGGACCGCCTCCACTTCACACATGGCGAAGGAGAATCCTCTCTATGTACTCCTGAAATGTCCCTCAAGGACCGTTAATGGGCAAGACTGCTTTAGAATGCTTGTTGAGACATTGCTGGAGTGGTCATGATAGAAGGTCTGCTACTCCAGAACTAAAAATATCCCTGTGTGTTTCTTGAGGGAGCAACTCTCTTGTTCAAAGAGCTGACAGATCTGGTCTAGGGTCACATTCTACTGTCATGGCTGATTGCAGGAGAATTAGGGTGGGATCTACAGTTGAAGTCAGAATTATTAGCCCTCCTGTATATTCTTTCCCCAATTTCTGTTTAATGGAAAGATTTTTTTCAGCACATTTCTAAACATAATAATTTAATAACTCATTTCTAATAACTGACTTCCTTTATCTTTGCCATGATGACTGTACATAATATTTTACTATATATTTTCAAGAAATTAGTATTCAGCTTAATTTAATGAATTAACTGGGTTAATTGGATTAATTAGGGTAATTAGGCAAATCATTGTATAACAGTGGTTTGTACTGTAGACAATGGGAAATAAAATTGCTTAAGAAGGCTAATAATGTTAACCTTAAAATGTTTTTTTTTTTTTATTAATTAAAAACTGCTTTTATTCTAGCCGCAATAAAACTTCTTCAGTTATTATAGAAAATACTGTGAAACATGCCTTGCTCTGTTAGACATCATTTAAAAAATATTTGAAAAAGAAATAAACATTTACAGTCGGGTTAATAATTTCAGCTGTGATGCAGTCAAAATGGTTTGTTTAACAATACTATATGATAGATTTCGGTGGAAAGAGTAGTGTAAAAACCATATTCAAGTACCCTTACTTACCAAAAATTGTAGTGTGAAGGTCTTTGTACACTGAAGTCCGAAGTTTTCGCATGCGTTCGTATTCATATGTGAAAAATTCATCACGTAAACAAAGTCCGGTGCGCATTAATTAATCCATTATGAAAACATTTCGGAGTCAGTTCAAGCAGTGATATACTTTGTTCTTCTCTCTTCACCAAAGTAGAAAAAGAAAAAGGAATAGGCTGCATAATGTGTTCATCCAATACTGGAAGGAGAGTTCAGCTCATTATCAAAGATCTGCGCTGGATTATCCCGAAATGTAGTTTATTTCTGGAAATCAGTGGAATTTTGATGCATTGCTTGTGATACTTCACAATATATGGCAGTACCTACAGACATTATAATAGATGGCGGCCACGTTGACGTGTCGAAGCAACGGACCGAAAGCGGATCATGGTTTCTATTATAATGTCTATGAGCAGTACGTCAAATGTATGGACACGCACACACACACACACCAAGCAGCAACAGGGGAAAGGTGCGCCAGTCACTGAATCCAGCATATAGGGGTTCTCAACTGTCCGCCACATTCTGTCTTTATTTTATGCACCGTGTTTGCCATAAAGATATCTGGTGGCTCAAGTGACGGTATTCTGTATTTAGTTTTTCGCTTGTACGGTGGCTCTGAACTGTCAAAACACCTCTCAAATCGCTTTTTCGAATGCAAAAAGTGGAAAAAAAAAATCGAACCTGGAGGCAGTGTGTCAATACGACTCACACAACGTGAGGTCAAATACATGTTTTAAATTACGGACGAAAATTTCGGATTCAGTGTGCAATAACCTTAAGTACAGTAAAAAAAAATTATAAATATTACTTAAAGTAATTCTGTTCATAATTTTTATAGACAAAATTTCAAAGCGCAGCCTTGGGCTGGAGGGGGTCCGGTTCGGGGACCATAGGATCTCATCTCTGTTAATCGCAGACAATGTTGTTCTGTTGGCTTCATCGAAAATGGACCTTCAGCATGCACTGGGGCGGTTTGCTGCCGAGTGTGACGAGGCTGGGATGAGAATCAGCACCTCCAAGTCCGAGGCCATGGTGCTCCACCGGAAAAAGGTGGCTTACCATCTCCAGGTTAGAGGAAAGTCCTTATCCCAGATGGAGGAGCTCAAGTATCTTGGGGTTTTGTTCACGAGTGAGGGAAGGATGGAATGTGAGATTGACAGGTTTATTGGTGCAGCGGCAGCAGTAATGCGATCGATGTACCGGTCCGTTGTGGTAAAGAAGGAGCTCCCTACCTAGGGAGGTGTTCCAGGCATGTCCCACCGGGAGGAGGCCTCGGGGAAGACCCAGGACACGCTAAAGGGACTATGTCTCTCGGCTGGCCTGGGAACGCCTCGGGATCCCCCCGGAGGAGCTGGAGGAAGTGTCTGGGGAGAGGGAAGTCTGGGGTTTTCTCCTAAGACTGCTGCCCCCACGACCCGGCCCGGAAAAGCAGTTGAAAATGAATAAATGAATGAAAATGTTTGACAACCACTGCGCTAGATTAAAATTCAAGCCTTTTCAAGGATTTCCAGCAGCCATAAAAAACCCTGAAAGTCAGTTGATTTTTTATGTTATCAGAGGCCCTTTTCACATCTGGTATTAAAGTCCCCATGAACCAGAAGCCGTGACTGTTTTTTTCGTATTGTGATGCAGTTCCTAGAGAAACGGAAAATTAAATGAGAAAACAGTGGGCGTGGCTTGTTTTTTCTACTGCGCACAGATTGGATGTAGTAAAGTAGGCATTTCATTCAGAAAGATCGGAAAATGGATTTTAGAAGAGTTATTACAACCTAACAGACACCTCCTCCTTACCACTTCTGTTTGCTGTCATAGTGCTGTAAAAACCGACAGTTAGAGGGGCGTGGTTAAGTATGTTAGCCACGCCCAATACCTCAGACAGACGTAATCTGAGAATTTAACTGAAAACAAACAGGAAGTGCATTATCAGATTTCAATTAAAGATCACAATGGCAACCTTTTTTTTTTTAATGACACGCACAGATGAATTGTTCGCCACAAAACTAGCAATGTGAGCTAACAAGATCAATATGTTTAGTGTTGATTTCATGTGTACTTTAAGATGCGTTTTCGTCAATCCGATCACAAGTGGACAACGCTACATACAGGTGTGAACGGGGTCTGAAACGTTGTGAACCTGTCCACTTTCAATTCGGAGGTGGTCGAAAACGCATTTGATCAGATTGCTCTAATAATGTGAACGCACATGAGGTTGAATGTGGTCGAACATCATCTAAACACCGCCGTCTGTCTGCCCACTGACCAGACACGTCATCATTGTGTGTCTTGACTTCTGGCACGAGTCCATATATTTTGGCGGGTCAAAGTGGACAGAAGAGACACATTTAAACAGCAGGAGTGAACGCTAACGTGTTTGCATTGTCCGCTCGTGATCGCATCGACAAAAACGCATCTTAATACCAGGTGTGAACAAGTAAAGAGAGATATGCAGAGGGTGGTGATGTACAGTAACTGTCGTTCTTACCTGCTGTCCCAAAAGCGTATTTTCTTGTCATAATGGCTGCTGATGATAAGGTACTCCGAACACACCACATCGCTACAGAAAGACAAAACCTCAATGGTCTGTATGCCTGTGAGTGGTGCAGAGAAAGGAATATGTGCTAAATATGTTGAGCAATTTATTCCAGATGGATATGAAATAGTTTTTCTATAGTTTATGTATGAGGTATTTTTGTGGCACATACACGCTGCTCGCTGGAGGTCCCATATCTTCACAGTTCGGTCCGCACTGCCCGTGACCACCTGCCTCTGACTGTATTTAAATCGGGCTGCAGTCACTTTACGAGAATGACCCGTCAACGTGACCTACAACCACAATAAACATTCGTATTAATGAAGATTAACAGAATCAAAAACATGTGCCAGACAATCTGTAAAAGCAAATGAATGAGAAAATAAGTTACACTTTACACTGTAAAACAAGTCTTGCTTTCTTACATTTTTCAGGGTAAAGTGTAACCTAATTGACAATCATGACTGAAAGGGAGGTCAATAGAAAGGGGACATAAAAAAGCAGAAGAGAAAAACTGGGGCAACAATAATTTCTTTTAACATTAAGTCATTTTTTTGTTGACAACTGTGACCTTCCAAGGCAAATAAATGACCTTTACATGCTGCTCTTTTCCTATTATTATTATTATTATTATTAAAATAAACAATTGTCCCCCTAATTATTTTATGCGAGTGTGCATGTATGTGTGTAAGAGATAAGAAGATAAATATAACCAGGGCTTAATTTGTGCCGGAACAAACCGGATTTTTTACAGTATTTTTTTTTACAAGTGACAATATTACAGTGTAAATATTCATTTAAGTGCATGTGCTTACTTTTGTGAGAATGAGGCTTGGGTTTGGGGTTATTTGCATGTAATCATGCATAATTTTCATTACTATAGCAATTTTACAGAGCATGTGTAACAATGACACCTTCAATTAAAGTGTTTCCAGCAATTACATTTTGCATAAAAAATGTAGGTTTTTAATTGTGTTCTGAATTGGTTAATAACTGAATAATAGTTTAATATGTGCATACACGGTGACGCGGTGGCACAGTGGGTAGCGTTGTCGCCTCACAGCAAGAAGGTTGCTGGTTCGAGCCTCGGCTGCATCAGTTGGCATTTCTGTGTGGAGTTTGCATGTTCGCGTGGGTTTCCTCCGGATGCTCTCGTTTCCCCCACAGTCCAAAGTCATGTGCTATAGGTGAATTGGATAAGCTAAATTGTCCGTAGTGTATGTATGATTGTGTATGGGTGTTTCCCAGTGATGGGTTGCAGCTGGAAGGGTCATCCGCTGTGTAAAACATATGCTGGATAAGTTGGCGGTTCATTCCGCTGTGGCGACCCCGGATTAATAAAGGGACTAAGCCGAAAAGAAAATGAATGAATGAATGAATATGTGCATACACGAGTTCATTTACCTTAATATCCAATAAATTGCCAATAAATTAATTACTGTTGCCAATTTTTTCAGGAACACAAAAGGGATATCTCTCAAAATGTCTGTGCTGTCACTTTTGATCAACTGAATTCACCTTTGCTCAATAAAAGTACTGCTTTTAATATAAATATATACATTATAATTGAATAAATGTATCAGTTATATTTCTCTCCTTATCTCTTACACACATACATGCACACTCAGATAATTAGATTAAATATTAAATATTTAAAATATTTTGCATTATGTGACAATCTTCCCTTAAGAAATTCAGCAAGATCGATTATTTTTGAGGGGGACAATTTGTGTAATTTAATAATAATAATAATAATAATATGAAAATAGCAGCATGCTGCTTCTTTTACTTTAGACATTATTGTGTGTTTTGTGATTACAATTTTGTATGTATTTGCCTTGGAAGGACACAGTTGTACACATAATGTAAAAATATATATATATATTGTTGCCCCAGTTTTTCTTTTCCACTTTTTTATGACTTCTTTTTATTGACCTCCTTTTCAGCCGTGATTGTATTTTCAGACCGCTTTATAAGTTTTATATGCCACATGTGTCATCCCAGTTATGCAATACCCTCTGAACTCTGTACCTAATAAAACATACAATTTAAAGTGGTATTTCTGTAAAAGCATATATTAAAAAAAGGCTACAATAAGCTTGTATTGGTTAATATATTTACTAACACGAACAAACAATGAACAATACATTTATTAAAGTATTTGTTCATGTTAGTTAACATTAGTTTGTGAAAATACAGTCGTTCATTGTTAGTTCATGTTAACTCACGGTGGAATATCTGTTAACAAGCATGAATTTGCATTTTAATAAGGCATTAGCAAATGTTGAACTATTATTAAAGGGGTGGTCCACTACGATATCATATTTTAAACTTTAGTTGATGTGTAATGTAGCTGTGTGAACATAAACAACATCTCTGAATGTAATATGCTCAAAGTTCAATGCAAAGGGAGACATTGGCTTTTACAGAGTTAGCTTAGCAAAGCCTACAGCGAACGAAATTTGGGGACTACAAAAAAATACATCCGGGCTAGTAAGATCACAAGGGCTTCCGGTTACGTGCATTCACCTCGTGCACACATCCTGCGCAGCAAAGGGGTGTGGCCAGAGGCGCTGTAATGTTATAGCAGAGAAAGCTAAAATGTCGTCCAAACGCTGCTATTTCCACAGAGCTTCTTCTGTTTCTGTATTTGGGCTTCCAAAGGACACGACACAGAGAGAAGTGCTTACAGTTTAATTTTAATGTTCCAGAGAATTATGAAAAAAAAAGATATAGCGCTAGCATTTGACAAAGGAGAACTTCCAGAATCTCTCCCAGTTCAGTGCTGGATTCGGTTAAAACTCCTCCAACAGACGAAGCTGTGGACTGTGAGCCACAACCTGTATTTTTATTTGTTAAAATTGATCAACTACAGGCACAGTTTCTAGCGTTAGCGATATGTTGTAGCGAGGACGTAAACAACGGGAAATGCTGTTTGGCATATTTATCAGTCAAACCGCTGTAAACAGCCACAATCTTTAGCAGCGCGTGCAGTGTCTCTCTATGCGTGTCTCTCTATGTGGCTGCTTTCCGAGCGTTCTACATCTCAAATAACAAACTCGCAAAAGATATTAAAACATTTTTATATTACTTACACATGCTTATTCCGAATATATGTGAAAGACACTTGTCAGATTTTATTTTAGAGAGCAGGCGTGAGCTGTGTGCTCTTCATTTCTGTCTGATTCAGGCAGCTAACGCTGCTAACAGCTGCTCTGACTGGACTGTTTACACAGCGCAAAAGCACGCGCTTGTAGGGGAGTGACGTGGAGCCAATCCACGAATCACAGCACATTATGTTAGCGACCAATCAGAGCCTCTTGAGGGCGGGTTTTTCAGAGTAACTAGGAAATATGACAGTCGTTTTCATGTTAGCTGAGTAGCTGTATATAATCAAAGTAAGATATATGAAAAAATAACGTGATTTTCTACAAGCGAAGCATGAGCACACATTGTTTTGCATCTTATAAACACAACCAAGACTTAAAAATACACTGTGGACCACCCCTTTAATAAATGCTCTACAAGATTCGTTCATACTTAGTTCATGTTAGTAAATACATTAACAAATGAAACCTTATTGTAAAGTGTGCCCAATAAAGTATATTAATTTTATATGTAAATTTTATTTATTAATAATAACTATGATTAATAAATGCTGTATAAATGTTTGTTATTAGTTCATGTTGGTAAATACTAGGGATGTTCCGATCAGGGGTTTTTTGCCCTCGAGTCCGAGTCTGAGTCATTTGATTTTGAGTATCTACCGATACCGAAACCCGATCCGATACTTCTATAATACATAAAAAAAGAATAAAGAAGAGCGAAGAAACAGATCCAGGATGTTCCTTATTTTTTATTTAATTCACCTTAATTTAATATTCAACAACTCTGTTAACAAACAGAGCGCTTCTGTGAGGTAGCTTGAACAATCAAGTAATAAATAACATTAATTCTTCACTTTTGGACTTTAGTGCAACAGTAAATATAAAAAAAAAAATGTTGTCAATGGCAATGTTGTCGTCATCAACTTTATAATACCTCCAGACCGCAGACATACTCGCGCTTTCCGCTTCAAGCTGCTTCCCTGTTCTACTTTGCCGGCATTTAACCAATAGCGTCTCTGCAACAAAGTGATGTCATGCCGCACGCGTTGCTGTTTCTGTGTGAAGTCAAGAAAGAGGTCTAACTCTTTCACCGCATAACTATAGATGTGGTAAAAAATAACGAGAATATATATATTTCCTGATCGGGAAGTAACGTCCAATTCCGATTAAGTCTGAAACCGCGTGATCGGGCCCGATTTCCGATCACGTGATCGGATCAGGACATCCCAAGTAAATACATTAACTAATGAAACCTTATTGGTAAGTGTGATCCAAAAAAGTTATATTCACATAATTGTTCAAATGTCTTTTAAAAAAAATATGATTTTCATGAAACATTGTGAGAATATATGATGGGCCATAAAATGTACTGCATCGTATTAAACACCCATATCTAAGAAGTCACGTGACATGCTGAATCCTACAAAAAAAAACTCCCCCATGCCACACACCGTCCTGTAAAACACAATGTAATCTAAGCAGGCGCAGAAATACACATCAGTAACATGGTTCATACTGCTCCGTCTGATCAGATGATGCTCTAGAGTAATTCAGAGAGACAGGTTTGGGTGGGTGAGAGGTAAAGTGCCGTTACCTTGGGAACGCTGTCCTCTAGCCTCCAAAATAAAGCCGACTTGTCATATGACGCAGCTAAAATCCGCGTTCCCTGATGGAAAAGCACAGTGACACGTCCTATTATGCGTTAGAACAGCAGCCAAAGCACAATCAACTCAACAGTCTCCTTATATTACTACTAAACATCAGTGGCCGAAGGCTCTTGTGGATCTAACAGCTCATTGGTTGAGAGCTAATTAACAATGACTAAGTAAAGATGCTCTTCAGATTAAACTAGGGTTCAAACTGGGGTCCGGACACACACATGAAGACACTTTGTGGATCATTTGATTTGAACATTAGAATTTTTGTGGATAATTTGACAGAAAAATACTTTTTTATTATTAGATTAAATGCGTGAATCATGAAATTCGAAGTTTTTTCATATCTATGCAACTTACAGCACAGGTTCTTTGGCGATATGTGCCCAGGGCTACATATTTGGGAAACTGCAAAAATATGTGCCCTGTCATACATCCGGCTGCATTTTGTGTGTAAAATGAACACTATGAGGTGGTATGAAGCCGTCCACAATTTCAGTTCCTTTTCGCACTAATAATGTCCGCTGACGTCCATATGGATGACTTTTGGGGTAAGATCAGTTTCCTCAGTAGCTCGCCTTGTACAGCGTCGGAATTGGGGCGCGGAGCAGACCAGGTTTGAGTCTATCGAAGGATGGTTCCAAAAAAGCAGGTAAAGCTACAAGAAGCAGTTTGAAATCATGATAAAAGCACACGGCCTCGATATGCTTTTCTCTTCTAGTTTGCTTTTGTAAACACTATTGGTTGGGTTTAGGGAAGGGGGCGTGTGGGTTAGTGGATAGAAAGCTGATATATTATGCACGACAAGTATATTTGCATAAAGCAATCTAATTGGTTGACGCCTGTCTTGGCACTTCAAAAATGCTTTGAGCAATGGAGCCAACGTGAATCGACAGACCCACAATCCAGTTTGGTAAGAACGTGAAGTCACAATCACATCTGCAAATAGTTAATATATAGTTGAAGTCAGAATTATTAGCCCTCCTGAATTATTAGCCTGTATATTTTAACCCAGGCTCATTCTGAAAACGTCCCAGGAGCTACGTTTTTTGCAGTTTTTGTTTTCGCGAATCCACCAGAGGCCGCTGTGTACGCTTTTTGAGATCTCAGATTTCTCTCGTGAGAGCCATTCGCACCTGCTGTAAATCCACCAGAGGCCACTGTCGACTGACTGACAGACTGACTGACTGACCCATCAAGTGACCCACATCATGCGTACATGGCGAGCTACTAGACAAACTGGTAACAGCGGGAAAGCCATCCATACGGAGGTAAGCGGTCAGCTGGTAAGCGCGAAAAGGAACGCCGTCATACCACCCCGTAGTGTTCGTTTTAAAAATGAAATGCAGCCATACGTACCTCTGGCTACATAATTCGTGATCTCCACAAATGTATATAGGGCTCTGTTTTCAGAATGAGCCTATGTTGGTATATTTGTATATATTTTTCCCCAATTACTGTTACGGGAAAGAAGATTTTTTCAACACATTTCTAAACATAATAGTTTTAAAAACTCATTTCTAATAACTTGCTAAAGGGGGCTAATAATATTGACCTTTAAATGTTTTTTGGGTTTTTTTTAACTACTTTTATTCTAGCCGAAATAAAACAAATAAGACTTTCTCCAGAAAAAAACATATGGGAAATGCTGTGAAAAATTCTTTGCTCTGTTAAACATCATTTGGGAAAAATTTGAAAAAGAAAAAAATAAATCACAGAAGGGTGAATAATTTTGACTTCAACTGTATATATTTATATACATAATGTAATTTGTAAAGTATTGCTACATTTTTTTCTATAAAATGTCACCATTTGTTTGCTCATTTGGGGGTTTTAAGGCAATATTGTGTATAAAACAGACTTGAAGCAATATTAACGACAATTATTAAAAATTATTCACAAATAGAAACTCAGTCATAAATTTCATCATACTTTCAAGGTCTAATATGGAATCAACAAGTTTGAAAAACCCAGATCTAAAAGATACTTTAAATAATGAGACTACACTACCTGACAAAAGTCTTGTCGCCTATCCAAGTTTAGGAACAACAAATAATAACTTGACTTCTAGTTGATCATTTGGTATCTGAAGTGGCTTATATGAAAGGCAAAGGCCTCTAGATTACACTTATTTTACCACAATAAAATATGATCATGCCTTGATTTTGAATTATTTAATTAGGACAGTAAGGTCTGACTTGGCTTAGACAAAAGTCTTGTCACTGAACAGAAATAATGTCCAGTATAGAATATAAAGTCATTGTGCAGTGGAAAAATAATGAATATTGTGTATGACTCCATGAGCTTGGAGGACTGCATCCATACATCTCTGCAATGACTCAAATCACTGATTAATAAAGTCATCTGGAATGGCAAAGAAAGCGTTCTTGCAGGACTCCCAGAGTTCATCAAGATATTTGGATTCATCTTCAATGCCTCCTCCTTCATCTTACCCCATGCTCAATAATGTTCATGTCTGGTGACTGGGCTGGCCAATCCTGGAGCACCCTGACCTTCTTTGCTTTCAGGAACTTTGATGTGGAGGCTGAAGTATGAGAAGGAGCGCTATCCAGCTGGAGAATTTGCCCTCTCCTGTGGTTTGTAATGTAATGAGCAGCACAAATGTCTTGATACCTCAGGCTGTTGATGTTGCCATCCACTCTGCAGATCTCTCGCACACCCTCATACTGAATGTGACCCCAAACCATGATTTTTCCTTCACCAAACTTGACTGATTTCTGTGAGAATCTTGGGTCCATGCGGGTTCCAGTAGGTCTTCTGCAGTATTTGTGATGATTGGGATGCAGTTCAACAGATGATTCGTCAGAATAATCGACCTTCTGCCATTTTTTTCAAATGATCAACTAGAAGTCAAGTTATTATTTGTTGCTCTTACAACTGGAATCGACGACAAGACTTTTGTCAGGTAGTGTATATTCACAAAACACAAAATCACAAGCTTGCAAAAAACGTATAATCAAACCTTGTAATTCAGTTTAAAACAAAGTGCTAATAAGCTGCTGCCAAGTGTTCATTTAGATCTGTTCTTATTGTGTTTCTCATGTACTTTCTGTAGCAGCTCAGCACTATAATCTCAGACACGGACACTGTGCGCATGAATTTAAATGAGCTAATCATAACAATTAGTCTTAATGAGTGCATTTGAATTAGCCTGATGCACAAACCCAAGTTTTATGCTTCATTTCTGGTCCCAGTGCGCGCTGAAATGATCGCAGACCAAAAACCAAGGCAAAATTGCATGCGATAAAACACCTAATGTGCACTAAAAGCAAGTGGCACAACAAAACAAGATGCTTCCATTACAATCAGCCATGTATAGAACTTTTTTTGAGAGCTTATGCCAAGCCACAGGGTTCGTATATTATGCTGTGTAAAACTGCAGGGAGTGACAGTTTCAATGATCACAATGATCATTTTCTGTGTATAATATATTTATTATATAAATACCGTAGGGTCAAACTCAATGCTGGTAATCCCTTCATTACTTCCATCTAGAGTCCCTCTGTTCTGGAGAGTTCCTGTGAACATAAAACACTGTAGTAAGTTACTTCTTTTTTTCTTTTGGGTACTAAAGTGATTTAACAGTGTGCATTATGACTGATACACAATTTAAACTTCTGCAATATAAATGGAACATGAGACCCTCGGCGGCCACTTTATTAAGTACACCTGTCCGACTGCTCGTTAACGCAAATTTCTAATCAGCCAATCACATGTCAGCAACTCAATGCATTTAGGCTTGTAGACATGGTCAAGACGATCTGCTGCAGTTCAAAGCGAGCATCAGAATGGGGAAGAAAGGGGATTTAAGTGACTTTGAATGTGGCATGGTTGTTGGTGCCAGACGGGCTGCTCTGAGTATTTCAGAAACAGAGAATGGCTGAAAAAGAGGAAATATCCAGTGAGTGGCAGTTCTGTGGGCGCAAATGCCTTGTTGATGCCAGAGGTCAGAGGAGAATGGCCAGACTGGTTCCAGCTGATAGAAAGGCAACAGTAACTCAAATAAGCACTCGTTACAACCGAGGTCTGCAGAAGAGCATCTCTGAACGCACAACACGTCCAACCTTGAGGCGGATGGGCTACAGCAGCAGAAGACCACACCGGGTGACACTCCTGCCAGCTAAGAACAGGAAACTGAGGCTACAATTCACACAGGCTCACCAAAACTGGACAGTAGAAGATTGGAGAAACGTTGCCTGGTCTGATGAGTCTCGATTTCTGCTGCCACATTCGGATGGTCGGGTCAGAATTTGGCGTCAATAACATGAAAGCATGTATCCATCCTGCCTTGTATCAACGGTTCAGGCTGGTGGTGGTGGTGTAATGGTGTGGGGGATATTTCCTTGGGACACTTTGGGCCCATTAATACCAACTGAGCATCATGTCAACGCCACAGCCTACCTGAGTATTGTTGCTGACCATGTCCATCCCTTTATGACCACAGTGTCCCCATCTTCTGATGGCTACTTCCAGCAGGATAACGCGCCATGTCATAAAGCGGGAATCATCTCAGACTGGTTTCTTGAACATGACAATGAGTTCACTGTACTTAAATGGCCTCCACAGTCACCAGATCTCAATCCAATAGAGCACCTTTGGGATGTGGTGGAACGGGAGATTCGCATCATGGATGTGCAGCCGACAAAACTGCAGCAACTGCGTGATGCTATCATGTCAATATGGACCAAAATCTCTGAGGAAAATTTCCAGTACCTTATTGAATCTATGCCACGAAGGATTAAGGCAGTTCTGAAGGCAAAATCTGGTCCAACCCGGAACTAGTAAGGTGTACCTAATAAAGTGGCCAGTGAGTGTATATACAGATGAAGTCACAATTATTAGCCCTCCTGTTCATTTTTTTTTTCTTTTTTAAATATTTCCCAAATAATGTTTAACAGAGAAAGGGATTTTTCACAGTATTTCCTATAATATTTGTTCTTCTGGAGAAAGTGATTTGTTTTATTTCGGCTAGAGTAAAAGCAGTTTTTAATTCTTTTTAAAAACATTTTAAGGTCAATATTATTCAGAAGGGCTAATAATTCTCACGTCAACTCCGGTTGACTATAACAACTCCGGAATTGCTTCACAAATTCAAGCCAAACATTCCAGATCAATGCGTAAAATGTACTAAAGAGATCATTGTTTATGGAAGTGTCCTTTGGTTGAACATTTTTTAGAAGAAAGGTCTGTAATTTTATCCGTGGTATTAAAACAGAATATTGACCAAATGTCCAAAACTTTATATACTAAATGTTTTCCCTGTTACAAGCTCTATACAGAACAATACAGAATGCCCTCATTTTAAACAATAGTTGCAAGAATTGTCTCATTGTTTGGCTTTAGAAAAATTGTAAAAATGTATGTATTAAGAAGAGGAAACCTGAAAAGCTGTTCAAAATATGGAATCCCTTTGTAGGATTTCTGAGGGAAGCTGATACGAACCTTTTGTCCATTTAACTTGTATCACCTGCTTTTAATATACCATTGTTTTGAAACCTTTATATGTGAATTCGTGTTTTTCTTTTTCAAATATTTCCCAAATGATGTTTAACAGAGCAAGGGATTTGTCAAAGTATTTCCTATAATATATTTTTTCTTCTGGAGAAAGTCTTATTTGTTTTATTTCGGCTAGAATAAAAGTAGTTGTTATTTTATTTTAAATCATTTTAAGGTCAATATTATTAGTCCCCTTAGGCAATATTTTTTTTCGATTGTCTACAGAACAAACCATGTTATACAATGATTTGCCTAATTATCCTAACTTGCCTAATTAACCTAGTTAACCTTTAAATGTCACTTTAAGCTGAATACTAGTGTCTTGAAGAATATCTAGTCAAATATTATTTATATGTAATTTTCTATGTTTTGTTATGTTAAATGTTCCTAAAAATTAATAGAGTGTTTAAATAAAATACAAATAAAACACTGTGTATTATGTCCTTCTGCTGATTTAATACTAGCATAATAATAGCATTATACCACATGCAAACTATTAATTCTTTTCTTGTTTAATGCATAAACCTCGTTTAATTTTCATACATTTATCTGAAAACAAGATGTCTTATGACCCTTTGCATCTCAAGTACGTTTCTTGATATGTTTACTAAAAGAGCGCTACCATCTGGTGGTGGTCACAAGCAGTGACTAATTCATTTATCACTGGCACAGTGGGTAGCGCTATCGCCTCACAGCAAGAAGGTATCTGGTTCGAGCCTCGGCTGGGTCAGTTGGCATTTCTGTGTGGAGTTTGCATGTTCTCCCCGTGTTCGCGTGGGTTTCCTCCGGGTGGTCCAGTTTCCCCCACAAGTCCAAAGACATGCGCTATAGGTGAATTGGGTACGCTAAATTGTCCGTAGTGCATGTGTGTGAATGAGAGTGTATGGGTGTTTCCCAGTGATGGGTTGAGCTGGAAGGCGATCCGCTGTGTAAAACATATGCTGGATAAGTTGGCGGTTCATTCCACTGTGGTGACCCCTGATTAATAAAGGGACTAAGCCAAAAAGAAAATGAATGAATGAATGAATGAATGTATGTGTGGAATGAATCTGTCGGCCCCAATTCGCATACTATCCTTCCTAAATCGTATTCTAAAGTAAAATCAGTGTGTCGCAAATCTTAGTATGCTGAAATGAGCATTCTGAAGTTACCCGGGTGGTCTAATATTTCTGGTAGAAATGTAAAGTGTAGATCGCACTTAATCTAAGTGCGAACAATGTCAGGGTTGCCAAGTCTGCAGTTTTCTCACAGAATCAGCCTACTTTAAACACTTGCCCACAGGTTTTTTTTGCCCACAGGTTTGATATTTATATGGTTGCACTGAAATATTTTAGTCTAACAAATTTACAACAAACTGTGGCAGAACGAGGAAACAGATTTCACACACTTTTGTGAGGACACAGGAGCAGCATTAGAGGATGTGTGTGCTGCTGTTTTCGTCTCAATGGAAACAATGCTTCAGAAAGGAGATTAAGTGAAAACTCAGAGTATGTTATTGTTAACCCTGAAATGAGAGAAATGAGGGTTTTTTTGTTTCAGAATGGAGGTATGACAAACCTGAAAGAGTTTGAAATGGGCTTGATTTATACCTCACTTTCTCAGGTTTGACATATCTCCAATTTTAAAGAGTAAAAGTTTTCCTTATATCAGGGTTGACCAAAAAAAGAAAATGTACTCACTATTTACTCTCCCTCGAGTGATTATACACTTTTATGAGTTTCTTTCTTCTGTTTAACACAAAAGAAGATATTTTGAAGAAAGCTTAAGACCTGTAACCATTGACTTCCATAGTAGGAAAAACAAATGCTATGGAAGTCAATGGTTACAGGTTTTCAGCTTGTGTTTAACAGAAGAAAGAAACTCTGAAATGAAGTGAAGGGAGAGTAAATAATGACAGAATTTTAAATTTTGGTGTGAACTATCCCTTTAACATACATTTTGACTTAACCTCCTTTCTGAAACAGACCCCAGGATTGTTGCTAAAAGAAATCATAGACTGACAATTTAATTAAAATCTTAAATGTTCATTTTTAGAGTTTTAAACTTTACTTTTGCCAAAGTTATTTTGCATTTGCCCACATTTTAACACTATGCAAGCTGTGCTGTCAATTTAAGTTATGTTTTTATTATAACAGAATCTTTATAATCACTAATATAGAGTTATTGTCAAAGAAGAACCCATTTATAATGCATACAGAGATGTAAAATATATATAGATATTTTGTTTGCCCATTGGGCTAGTTTTGGGCTATTTTGACTGGAGTTGGCAACTACTGTTCTATGTGAAACCTGTGTACACTCACCAGCCACTGTATGAGGCACAATTGGCTTGCCCAAAATGCAGATATTAAATCAGGCAGTGAGGCTGGGGAGTAACACACTACACGTAACAGTGTTACATATTTAAAATACTACATTTAGGTAACTGTATTTTGCTATAATTACAATTGAAATGTCCTGACTCTCTGTGGTCATTAAAAATCCCATGGCACTTCTCGTAAAGAGCAGGGGTGTAACCCCGGTGTCCTGGCCAAACTCCCTCCATCGGCCCTTACCCATCATGGCCTCCCAATCATCCCCATCCACCAAATTGGCTGTATCACTGTCTCTCCACTCCACCAATAGCTGGTGTGTGGTGAGCGCACTGGCACCGTTGTCCTGTGGCTGCTGTCACATCATCCAGGTGGATGGATGACCCCCCCCTCTCTCTCTCATGATTGTGAAGCGCTTTGGGTGTATGGCCATACACGATAAATGCACTATATAAATACACATTACTTACTTACTTACTTGAAATAGGTGGTAATCTGATTACGGTTACATCCGAAAAGCATTTTAGATTGCCAAAGTGATTACTTTAAATTTCAATGTCATTTCTTCCTTTAATATTTCCGTAAACATGGAGATTTGAATCAATAACGCACTAATTCTCCTTTTTTTTTTTTAAACGTGAACAGTCTGTCCATATAGAAATGACATCTTAACATCACAACACAAAAAATAGAGTGCATGGAAAGCCAGATGTGATTTCTCTCTTTTAAGTAAGATTTACTTATAAATCTTGTGTCATATTTCAAGTTAAGTCAAGCTGACAATAAAGCTCAAACTGAGTTGACTTGAAAAAGGACACGACATCTCAGTACAGTGCAATCTATTCCTATCTGTTGTTTTTCAGTTTTCTCATATTTGAATGTTGAATGGTTCATTACGTTTAATGTTTCTTAGAATTTAATTGAAAGATGACAGAATTCTCATAGAATTCACTTTGCAGATCCACACGGATTATATATATATATATATATATATATATATATATATATATATATAAATAAAGTGAAAGGTTTGTGTGCTTTAAAGACTTGAAGTCTTTATTGATGTGAAATGTTGGAGCTTTAATGTGAGTTCAGGATATGATTAGTCATAAACAGATTAATCTTTTGAGTCAATCTTAAATGAATAATGTCTTTTGTTTAATGAAACCAGTGTGAATGATCTGGGGCTTCCCTAAAACATTATTAGCCAACTGTGCTTGTTAATTTACATTGAACTATAACTTCATTAACTGCTTTTGCTTTGGCGCTGTCAATTTTGATTCAGCAATTCGTTTGTGACTATCAATTCATTGACAAATTTTGATTCAGTGATTCTTTAGTCCTGATCAATTTCCTGACAAATGTTGACTCAACGATTCTTTTGTGCCGATCAATTCCCTGACAGATTTTGATTCAGCGATTCTTTTGTCAATCACTTGCCTGACCAACTTTGATTCAGTGATTCTTTTGTGCCAAAAACTTCCCTGACTAATTTTGACTCTTCTTTCCTTTGTCCTGATTTGTCCTGGGTTTTTAACAAAATCTGGGTCAATTTCATGTCAACAGCTCCTATAGAAAAAAAATGTTTCCAAACAAAAAAAACAATCATGTGCTCAATACTTATTTTACCTTCTATATAACAGGAAAAAGGGGAACGAAAATGAGTGAGTGAATTCGAAAATAGTCACTGCCAGAAAACAGCTTGTCATGGACAATTTCGTCATGACCATTACACCTACCATCATGTGATTTTTCCTTCTTGGCATTATATAAATAAAATGTCACTGCACAACTGACAAATAAGCAGCAACTGAATGATGCCTTCATGTCAAAATCATTGAGGAACGTTGACAGCTTATTGAATATATGCCACAAAGTATTAAGCAAAATCTAAAGATAAATTAGTAACGAGGTGTACCTAATACTGAGTGTGTATGACTAAAGCTGGATTGATTTGAAAGGCTGACGTGAATCAGAAAAATGATATTTCCACACATGTACCTGCTTCAATGTTCCACAGTAAATGATATTTCCACATTTGTACCTGCTTCAATGTCCCACAGTAAATGATATTTCCACATTTGTACCTGCTTCAATGTTCCACAGTAAATGATATTTCCACATTTGTACCTGCTTCAATGTCCCACAGTAAATGATATTTCCACATTTGTACCTGCTTCAATGTCCCACAGTAAATGATATTTCCACATTTGTACCTGCTTCAGTGTTCCACAGTAAATGATATTTCCACATTTGTACCTGCTTCAATGTCCCACAGTTTAATGACTCTGTCAGTTCCTCCTGTGGCCAACAGGTTTGTACTGGTACTGAACCTCACAGCATTGATTCCCAGATCATGAGCATCCTGAACACACGAAACACACACATTTATATAGTCAATTCTTCAAAGGTACATTTATGCATTTCAGTGACACTTTTGCTCAAAGTGACTGGCATGGTATTTATACTTTTTTTTTTAGTTTCTTTTGCAAACAGCAAGAACTTCCTGGCAATCTGTCTAGGTCAAAAGACTGGAATACCTAAGATTCCTAAAAGTTTTTTGAAAATAAATAAATAAATAAAAAAAATACTGTGAGAACTGTAAAACTGTGAAAGGTTATAATTTTAAATGTTTTATTTTTGAATATATTTAAATGTAATTTATTCTTATATAAGTAAAGCTGCATTTTCTTCTGAAATAGTAAAAAAAAAAAAAACATGTACAATTAAAGCTGCAAGCAGCGATGAAAGGGACCTCGCACCCGGGCTCACCGCCGCCCGGTGAACAGAGAACAGCGGACAATAATAATTTAAGCTGATATATATTAAAAAAACCTGAGAAAATCACAGATTTATGCCAAACTTCCTTCTGTCAGCAGGTGGCGCTATGACTGTGACTCGATATTGGCATGTAGATTTCTTCAGGAGAGGAAATTCATCAACCCTGTGAATTTTCAGGCAGATCAGACATTGTTTGGCTGAGTTATAAGTGTTTCCCCCTCCATGGCGAAGCACTGCACTTTCTCAGTCCGCCACGGACACGCCCTTCGGCGAAAACTCTAGATCTTCGCAATTTAACATCACAAAGGCCTTTGGACTAAACTAATGGAACATGGATTCGATGTGATACAATCTGTAGGAGGAGTTTTCTACAGTGTAAAACATGTAATTTCCTGTTGCCAGTAGGTGGCGCTATAACTGTATCTGGATATTGGCATGTAAATGTGTTCAGGTCAGGACTGTTATCAAACATATGGATTTTGAGGCAGATCGGACAATGTATGCCTGAGTTATAACAACTTCCTGTTTTGTGGTGAATCGTCAACGTTTGAGAGGTCGCCACGGACACGCCCTTCGACGAAAACTCTAGATCTTCGCAATTTAACATCGCCAAGGCCTTTAGATGACAATACCCAATTTTGAGTTCGTTAAACTATGACACCTGGAAATGGCAAAAACTGCACTTTTTCGGCAGAGGAAGTTAAAAATATCCGACTTCCTGTTGGGTTTGAGATTTTGCTCCAAGAGACTTTTTTGTAGGTTTTGGCATGTTTAATGTGTGCGCCAATTTTCGTATGTGTGCGTGAAACGTAGCTCGGGGGCCAGTCCGTCAAATGTGCATAGGTGGCGCTGTCGAGTCATTTAGCCACGCCCACTTCCAAAACCTATAACAAACATCAATTTATGACATTTCTGGGGCGTGTGCAAAGTTTCGTGAGTTTTTAAGCATGTTCCGGAGAAGAAGAAGAAGAAGAAGAAGAAGAAGAAGAAGAAGAAGAAGAAGAAGAAGAAGAAGAAGAAGAAGAAGAAG
>CAIGQV010000724.1:144933-203350 GCA_903798115.1 Danio jaintianensis | reverse complement strand
TTCAATATTTTAAATAGAAAACAGCTATTTTAAATTCCAGTAATATTTCAATACTAGTGCTGTCAGGTGTCACTAGTTTGCAAACACGGTATTTAGACGACACTTTTGAGGTAGAATATAACATAAATATAAAATATAATAATACAACTGTACACTTTGTGTGGCTGTGTATATCTGTGTGTACACATAACCATGTGTCTGATTTTGCGGAACTTCACTTCCTTCTATTTATACCACAGCACAAGCATTATTAATAATACTAATAATGCTCAGAGATATTTTCCCGCAGAGCACTAAAGCGAGACAACAAAAAGAGGAAGCTTTACTAGGGCGTAAAAACAATTTTAAAAAGCAGCGTATAATTTTACACTACAGGAAATGAAAGCTGCAGGTGATAAACACTGTAATAACAGTGCATCAAAAATATTGAAAACCAAAAAAACACTAAAACATGAGTTATTTACTAGAAAGAAGAGTGGTTTGTGTTTTATTGTTGACGCAGTCTGTTACGGATTGTGAATATGAAGTTTGAATTTTGGGTTGCTTTACTTTGTGAAAATGGAATGTTATTATTTTAAGGTGATTAAGCTCTTACTGTATGTAAGGACAGGGATTATCATTTTAATTGCACTTATATATTTTCAAATTTATATTGTTTGTGTACAGCACTGTGGTCAACTTTTCTCGTATTAACATGTGCTTTATAAATAAAGTGAACATTGAACATACTAGTAATATTCTGACACTACTAAGAGATCAACAGGAAATGCAAATCAGTAATTGTGACACATTTCCATTTAAGGAAGTGGCAGGCCCTCGGAATACCACAACTAGGGCTGCTTGCTGCTGTCAGCTATTCAGATGAAAATGGACGTGTGAAGCGAGTGGCTGCACATGACAAGAGCTGCAGTGTTTCACAGTCACACACTGACGCTTTGTTCTGCGGCTGAATCATCCACAGGCCTCCAGCCATCACCACAGGGAATGTGCTATACTATATATATATATATATAATCACGTCAAATTGGCTTAATATGTTTGTAATGAGGCAACGGTAAACTGTGGAATATTAGTGTTTAACGTACATTTATGCAGTGGTTTTTTGTTCTGTGGCCAAATTTAAAAACAAATTATCTTAAGGGACTAATAATATTGACCTTTAACCATCCACAGACCTCCAGCCATCACAACAAAGAATCTGCTTTACTTTATAGTTGAAGTCAACATTATTAGCCCTCCTGTGATTTTCTTTTCAAATTGTTATCTGGTTATAACACACCATGGTATGTTGTGACAGGCCAATCAGAATTACACATTCCAGACAGCTGTGTAATAAATAATAATAGATCTTCAAAATGTCAATGGTGCAATTTGCTTCATACAGTGCATCCGGAAAGTATTTATAGCGCTTCACTTTTTCTACATTTTTTATGTTACAGCCTTATTCCAAAATGGATTGAATTCATTTATTTCCTCAAAATTCTACACACAATACCCCATAATGACAATGTGAAACATTTCATAAAAATAAAAAACCTGAAAAATCACATGTACATAAGTATTCACAGCCTTTGCTCAATACTATTTTTATTTTTATTAATATTACAGGTTCTAAGTTCTGTTTGTTAAAACCAATGTTTTGTGCAGTAATATTTTTGTATAAATGGAAAGCAAATGACATTTGTCTCCTCCCTTTTTTGCTGATCCGAAAAATGGTCCGATCTGTGACTCAAAAACCGTAGTGTGATCCGAACCGTGAGATTTGTGATCTGTTACACCACTAGAAACACCTTGCATAAGCGGTAATTCGTTTTTAAAATTGAACGCAATGATACAATACATACACAAAAACATTTAAACATACATACGTTTTTTTAAAAATCGAAATCTTAAAAATAGGGATGCTCCGATCAATCGGCCGGAGATCGGTATCGGCCCATAATCACATTTCATGACTCAATCGGTACTCGCCAATCTGGCCGATCTCATGAACCGATCGCAAGTGTTTGTTTACAAGTTTACAAGTAGAGGAAGATGCACGTGCGCACACGGGTTATACGTAGAGCAGCTACAACACCTGAGCAGGTAAATGATGTGTGGGGGCATGAGCAATCGCTGCACTCGCTTCACAGAAGCTAAAATGTATACAGACAGTATGTGGTGCGACCACTATTTATACAGTCTATTGCTGCTACAGTCTCTTTGTTGCAAGTGCAGCCATTGTATATCCAGTGTTTTGAGCTGCTGGGAGCGTCATCCAATCTTGTGACCTCTCCCGGAAGCTCCGCGAGTCTCCCGCATATTCATAGCGGCTCCGGGATGTCTGCTAATTAGATAAAATACCCCAGAAATCATGGCCACGAGAGTGAATGAGCAAAAGAACAGATCGTGTAAGGGACAGCAATAATCTAAGCATTACATTTGTTAGGTCAAATGAATAGAGCAGTAAAGATATCGCGAGTGCAAATCTCCCTTTCTCATGGAGCTGCTGTGAGGCTGTCCGGATCTGCTTGGAGATGAGCAAAATATTGAAATGGCCTTGCATTTATTTAGGCCTTTTTACATATAAAAGAACTGAAAGTTCTGTTTTTGACAATATTGCAAGTTCACTAATAGCTGGCTGGAAATATTAGATAAATTAAAAAAACAAACTTAAAAGTTATATTTTGAACAAGAATATTTAATAATAGAACTTCTTGTCATTTATTTATTGCAGTAAACAGTAGTTTATAGGCCTACTTCCTTTTATTAAAGAAGTAATGCATTTACATGTGTGCATTTTAACTTCTTATGCATTAGATATGCACTCCAAACTCTTTCTTGATTGAGACATGAGTTCTTCTTTCGTCATTTGCAATGTTTCCAAATTGCTTTGCTAGTAATTTTTCTTACCATTTTTAAAAAAATCTGTGCTATCTATTTATTTTTTTAAGCTGCTTCTGATCATGATGTTTTCACACCTAAATGGTTACGTGTTTAAGGGATTATATGCAGCATCCTTCATTTTTTCTCTTAGGTAAGGAGAGATCTCCACTTAAGTATCATACTTAGAGGGAAAATGTGCTTAATGCATTATAAAGCTTAAAGCATCAGAATCGGTACTCGGTATCGGCCGATCACCATGACAAGAAATCGGTACTCGGTATCGGCTCCAAAAATCTTAATCTGAGCATCGCTAATTAAAAACTGTCAAGGATTTAAGATTATAATGACCGCTAAACGTGTCATAACAGTCTTGTGAAAAGGGTCCATTCAATGTTTGTGTTGTGTGTTTTTTTTTCTGGAGTATTTGGATTTCTTAGTTGCACTGTGCTCTCTTTTTTTTGTAATAGAAAAAGTTATGCTAGTAATGTTGTGTACAGGGCGTCACGGTGGCGCAGTCGGTAGCACGATGGCCTCACAGCAAGAAGGTTGCTGGTTCGAGCCTCGGCTGGGTCAGTTGGCATTTCTGTGTGGAGTTTGCATGTTCTCCCCGTGTTGGCGTGGGTTTCCTCCGGGTGCTCCGGTTTCCCCCACAAGTCCAAAGACATGCGCTATAGGGGAATTGGGTAAGCTAAAATTGTCAGTAATGTATGGATGTTTCCCAGTGATGGGTTGCAGCTGGAAGGGCATCCGCTGCATAAAACATATGCTGGATAAGTTGGCGGTTCCTTCCGCTGTGGCGACCCCAGATTAATAAAGGGACTAAGCCGAAAAGAAAATGAATGTTGTGTACAATATGCTTTTTTTTTTACATACAACTAAAGTCAAAATTATTCGTCCTCCTGTAAAATTTTTATTCTTTTAAAAGTATGTCCTGAGTGCTATTTCCTGAGACCTGATTTCTTTCAACACAGTTTTAAATATAATAGTTTTAATAAGGGGTGACACGGTGGCTCAGTGGTTAGCACTGCTACCTTACAGCAAGAGGGTCGCTGGAGTTTGCATGTTCTTCCTGTGTTGGTGTGGGTTTCCTCTGGGTGCTTCGGTTTCCCCCACAGTCCAAAGACATGTGCTATAGGTGAATTAAATAAACTAAATTGGCCATACTGAATGAGTGTTGATGGATGTTTCCCAGCACTGGGTTGCAGCTGGAAGGGCATCCGCTGTGTAAAACATATGCTGGATAAGTTGGCGGTTCATTCCGCTGTGGCGACCCCAGATTAATAAAGGGACTAAGCTGAAGGAAAATAGTTTTAATAACTAATCTCTAGTAACTACTTTCTTTTGTATTTTACATGATGACAGTAAATAAATATTTTACTGGTTATTTTCAAAGATGGCGTCACGGTGGCGCAGTGGGTAGCACGATCGCCTCACAGCAAGAAGGTCGCTGGTTCGAGCCTCAGCTGGGTCAGTTGGCATTTCTGTGTGGAGTTTGCATGTTCTCCCCGTGTTGGCGTGGGTTTCCTCCGGGTGCTCCGGTTTCCCCCACAGTCCAAACACATGTGCTATAGGTGAATTGGGTAAGCTAAATTGGCCGTAGTGTATGTGTGTGAATGCAAGAGTGTTTGGGTGTTTCCCAGTGCTGGGTTGCAGCTAGAAGGGCATCCGCTGTGTAAAACATATGCTGGATAATAAATGGACTAAGCCGAAAAGAAAATGAATTGATGAATGAATTTTCCAAGAAACTAGTATTGAGATTAAAGTTCAATTTAAAAGATTAACTAGGCAAGTTAGGTTAATTAGGCAAGTTATTATATAACAGTGGTCTGTTCTGTAGCTCGTTCAAAAAAATCTAATAATATTGACCTCAAAATTTGTTTTAAAATAATTAAAAACTGCTTTTATTCCAGCCAAACTTAAACAAATACGACTTTCTCCACAAGAAAGAAATATTATAGGAAATACTGTGAAAATTGTTCTTGGAAAAAAAAAATAATAATAATAATTGTGCCTTCAACTTATTTTTATAATGGCCAAAATTAAAACATAGCATGTATACGGATAATTTGAAGCATAACCTTATGGTTCAAAAGAATTTGGTTCAGTGTTTTGAGTGCAAGTTCCTCAAACCAAAAGTGCAACCCATTTTGAAACGCAGTAGTGGAAAATGTGTGATGTTCGACTTGTTTCACAGCACCATAATTAATCACAACATGACATCTGATATGAGAAGCAGATTTCGTTGTAGATAACAGTACGCACCAGTGAAGAAATTGCTTTGGTTGGGACTCTGGCAACCAGACAGACTCCTAATGGTATATAGAGATCCTCCTCTGACCGGCAAACTGATTTACCTCGAATCTTCCTCCTGGACACACGAACAACAGAAGAACAATCAATAATACTTATGAGCAGTTACAAACACACACACGCACACACACACACGCACGCACGCACGCACGCACGCACGCACGCACGCACGCACGCACGCACGCACGCACACACACACACAAACAAACACACATACATAGTTTGGCTCTTCACCCTTGAATAAATTATATAGCTTATTGATGTTACCTTCGGCTTAGTCCCTTTATTCATCAGGGGTCGCCACAGTGGAATGAACCGCCAACTATTCCAGCATATGTTTTACACAGCGGATGCCGTTCCAGCCGCAACCCAGTACTGGGAAACATCCATGCACACACATACACTACGGACAATTTAGTTTATTCAATTCACCTATAGCGCATGTCTTTGGACTGTGGGGGAAACCGGAGCACCCGGAGGAGAACATGCAAACTCCACACAGAAATGCCAACTGACACAGCCGGGGCTCGAACCAGCGACCTTCTTGCTGTGAGGCGACAGTGCTACCCACTGCGCCACCGTGTCGCCCATTGCTGTTACAGTTTTCTTTATTTGCTTTTGATTCTGCTGTTGTTTATGTTGACTTGTCATTTTTTTGTCACTGTTTGTGAGTTTTGTTCATTTCGTTAATTGTCACCGTTGTTGAAGTTCATATGCTGATTATTGATGTCTCTGCGAGCATAAATTAAACCATATAACAATTTTTTTTTTTGCTTATAAAGCTTCATTCAATTCAATTTGTTTATTGTCATGTGCACAGTAATGAAACAAGTCCCTATACAATGAAATTCTTACTTTGCCGTCCACAGTGAAGTCCTACACATAACAATACACATCATACACGTCATACACATATATACACATATATACACAAAAGTGACAGAAGTATAACTATGAAATGTGTATATATATATATATATATATATATGAATGTAAACAATATATAATACTGATTGTGGAGTAATGTAAACAGATGTAAACAATGTATAGTAGTTAACTGTGTAAAACTGCTTATTATGCAAAAAGCGCCTAGTGCAATTGGCTTATGTGCAAACAACAGTATAATAGCCGGAGCAGATTGAGTGCAGTTGTATGCATTAATAGTGCAAACTGAGACGAAGAATATAATGTGCTACTGAGCAGATCTAGCCGTTCAGTACAGTGTAAACAATGTACAGTTTGTCCATATGCTCCAAAAAAAAAAAAATACAACTATTTATGTCCACTGGCTATTCATAATTCTGTGGCATGTTATTACGCTACTTTTAATAATGTATTAAACATTGAATTACATCGGTGAATTATATAATTTCAGGATAGGCTTTGCCTCACTTAAAACTAAATCAGCATCAACAGAGATCTATATATATAATTTTATATATACTTTTCAAACAAAGCTCCTAAAAGTTACAGCAGCCCAAATAAATTAACATTAAGAAGTTAAGGGCTAAGAACACTTTTCTCCATGATGGTGACTTTAAATGTAAAGCTTTATCTCAAGAAGAAGAACTTTTGTGGATGTTAGACAAAATTAAACAGGCTAGTAATAAGTGTAGCTGGCAATGTTCTTTGTGGAGTGGTTTAACTATCTGCTGATGTTTTTAGTATTTTTTATCATTTGTTTCTCTATTTTCTGTTCTTGTTTTTTTCCTTCAGTATTTCTTTTTGTAAACAGAGAAAGATCTGGATATTTTTTGCACAAGCTCTGCAATCGACGCGCATCATGTTAATATATGTGGTCATTCATATTACACTGCTATGGTGGTTCGATTATAAATATATCTGAGACTGTAGACGGTAAAGACACGGGAGACTTGTTTCATGTGTCGTAGGATGGAAGAGATCTCAAAACATACCTTCTTGATCCTTTTGACTTTCCAAGCAAGGTCTCTCTTTTTAAGGTTTTTTAAGTGATTGATACATGAAATGTGTCACAAATAGCTCCTTTATGTTAAGTTTTGTTTTCAGAGCATTCATTTGTATGAAGGTATCTTGGCAATTTAATCATTTTGTTGTAGGAATGCATTTCCTTTTGTCTACTTGTATTCAAAAAAACTGCTGTATTTTACTACCGTTTAAATACTTTTTTAGTATTTATCTATGCTTTACGTGAACACTGGAAAAACAAGTTATAGTCTTGTTTCTAGTACAAATATCAAACATTTCTTAAATCAAGCAACATTTTGTAAACAAGAAAAAACATTGTCTTGTTTTCAGAAATAATAAGTTAAAATTAAGTGAGTTTTTCTTTGAAACAAGCTAAATAATCTGCCAATGGGGTAAGCAGAATACACTTATTTCAAAAAGAAAACAAGATTATTTATTTATAACCTTGATTTAAAACATTTTGTACTTCAGGGTCACTTTCTTTCTGTGTCAGAGAGACACTTGTCTTAAGCCAAAATAAATGAAACACAGTAATAAATAATGTTCCCCAACACCAAATGGTTTCTGAGGTACGATCTTAAAAGGTTTCAAACAAGAACCACTTGTGCTGTGCATGAAGAGCTTTCAATAAAAAACTTACTCAAAAAGACCCCTGATGGAGCTGATGATGCGGGGGGACGTAGCTGAAGCAGACCTGAAAGAGTAAAACAACTATTAGTTTGGCATTTTACCACCTGTTTACATCTGGTATTAAGATGCTTTTTCATCATTTTAATCACACGTGTATGACACTTAATGTGGTATAAAACATGCCCACTTCTGACTACTCCTACACTCTAAAAAGTGATTAGTTACTTTACTTAAAAAAAGTGAGTAAATCCATTGCCTTTAATGCGACAAGTTGACTTTACTTAAAAAAGTGAGTAAACCCCTTGTATCTTGGAACTGTTAAAGGAAGAGTTCACCACAAAATAAACATTTTCCCACTGTTAACTCACCCTCAAGTGGTTTCAAACCTTTATGAGTTTTTTCTTCTGTTTTCTATTTTTTTTTAAATAGCTGGAAACCTGTAACCATTGACTTCCATAGTAGGAAAAACAAACAATATGGAAGTCAATGGTTACAGGTTTCCAACATTTTTCAAAACATCTGCTTTTGTGTTCAACAGAGGAAAGAAACTCATACAGATTTAAAACAATTAAAGGGTGAATAATTGACAGATCTTTCATTTTTGGGTGAACTATCCCTTTAAGTTGACTTCATTTTTATAATTATGCATATAGTAGCCATTTATTCACTTTTTATAGTTAAGTCTACTAATCGCTTTAAAAGCAACAGGTCACTTAGTGAAGTTTATTTCTAAACTAATTTCGAGAGGATCACGTGCTTATGATTGCTTGCGGCTGGACCCGCTTATTCAATTTACGATTCACCAATCAGACGATTCCTAAGCCACTATAAATACCCTAAGTTCCATATAACAGCCATCTTCATTTTGAAGAATCCCCCCTTACACCCCTACTCTTCCTCCTTTCCTAGATGGGTGACACGGTGGCCCAGTGGTTAGCACTGTTGCCTCACAGCAAGAACGTCACTGGTTCTAGTCCTTACCAAGCCAGCCGATGTTTCTGTGCAGAGTTTACACGTTCTCCCCGTGCTTACGTGGGTTTCCCCAGGGTTCCCCGGTTTCCTCCCACCATCCAAAAACATGCAACTTAAGTTAATTGACTAATCCAAATCGGCACCATAGACATGCTCCTAGTAAGTAACTATCTGTTCATTAGCTACTATAGCAGGGGAGTTCTCGAGATCGACCTGAGCTCAAACTCCCCTCTTGCCTCGCAAACGGGAGGGAGCCCCGGGCTCGAGGATCTTATGAGCTCAGGGCTCTCTCCCGGGACAGCATGCCAAACACGCTTTATAATCAATCATCAGCTAAGTGTGAACTCTTAAAGTATCATGCAGACTGGTAGTCATTAAGGTCAGGAATTTTGTTCAAAAACTTTTGTTAGACTACAGATTGAAATGAAAGCTTCTTATTTTCCCCATAATATTACAACAATAGGCCTATTGCAGCATATGGTTACTACACACGTTAAACCCAACAACATTCACTATTAAATATGTAAGGTTGTTTAAACCCAACGTTGGGAAAAACAGAGAAACCAAATTATTGGGTTACTTTTTTAATTCAATTTTTAACCCAACTGGTTATTTAACCTAACCTGGTTTACCCAATGTTGACTGAAAACAACCCAGCATTTTTTAAAGTCTACAGTCTCCCTCTGTATATCAGGGTTGCCAAGTTTGTAGTTTTCCCACAGAATTGGCCTAGTTTTGACCAATTGCTGTGGGTTGGGTTGGTTAAAGGTTTGATATATTGCATTAATTACATTTATATGGCTGGGTTGAAATGTTTTTTAATGTTTTACCATATTTATTCGACCAACCGCAAAGCATAAGTAATTTACTGAAGAAAGTCAGTCAATTTGGCGTGGTGGCTCAGTTGTTACCACTGTCGGCTCACAGCAAGAAGGTCATTGGTTCGAGCCCCGGCTGGGTCAGTGTGTGGAGTTTGCATGTTCTCCCCGTGTTGGCGTGGATTTCCTCTGGGTGCTCCGGTTTCCCCCACAAGTGCAGACATGCACTATAGGTGAGCTAAAATGTCCGTAGTGTATGTATGTGTGTGTATGGATGTTTCCCAGTGATGGGTTGCAGCTGGAAGGGCATCGGATGCGTAAAACATATGCTAGATAAGTTGTTTTTTTACAATTTACAATTTAACTAATATCTTAAATGTTTATTTTAGATTTTTTTAAAAGTGTAATTCATTTAAAATTAATTTCACAAGTTTGTGGTTCACTTCTGACTGAGTTGTTCTGCATTTTCCCACGTTTAATTGGATGCCACACAGCAGTCAAGCTGTACTGGTAAGATGATTTTACAGTATCTTTATAATTAATAATACACAGTCATTCTCAAAGAAGAAACGGTGTATAACACATACAGTGATGTAAAGTATGTATTTTACATATTTTGAGGGGGCGGTGCTGTGGCTCAGTGGTTAGCACTGTCGCCTAACAGCAAGAAGGTCACTGGTTCGAGCCCCGGCTGGGTCAGTTGGCGTTTTTGTTATATAACTGTTATATATGTATATAAACTGTTATATATTGACAAGAATCAGGATTTTAAAGGTTCATCCCCACCTTTTTCTCTCCATTGGGCTTTACTGTAAAACGCGGTTAGCTACTTCACTTTACAGTGTCTTAAAAGCAACAAGTTGACTTTACTTTAAAAGGTGAGTAAATCCATTGTAACGGTTAAGTTGACTTAATTTTTATAATTATGCACATAATTAATTTACTTAATAAATTTGAGGCAATGGGTTTACTCTAAAGCTAAAAGCTACAGTTATTTTCAAACATTCAGTTATTACAGTAATTATAACATACAAGGCATACATTTATCTTTGGTTTACTCACTTTTTAAGTAGTCAACTAATTGCTTTAAAAGCTACAGTTATTTTCAAACATACATTTATTACAACAGTTTATTTCATTTACAAATTTTTTAAAGTAGATTCATATAATCGCTTTAAAATCAAAGGGTTTACTCACCAACTCAGGCTCATTCGGAAAACGTACCTCTATATACATTTCTGGATATATATGTCAAATACGTCCTAGGAGGTACGTTTTTTTTGCAGTTTTTGTTTTCGCGAATCCACGAGAGGTCACTGTGTACGCTTTTTGAGATCTCAAATTTCTCCCGCGAGTGCCATTCGCACCTGCTCTTCTCTCATAAATCCACCAGAGGCCGCTGTCGACTGACTGTTTGACTGACTAACTGACTGACCGATCGACTGACCCACCCTCCTTCTTCCCTAAACCCAACCAATAGTGTTTTAAAAAGCACAGATTGACCCGCCCACCCACCTACCTAAACCCAACTGACAAATTTAAAAAGCAATTCAGAAAAAGAAAAGCCCTCGTCTGATTTTTACCACATTCTAACCCTGTTATTTACTTATTTTATTTTTTGGCTTCTGTTTTTGTCTTACCCGCCGTTCTTCACCGGACTCAAACACCGTCGTCGTGGTCATCTACCCTCTGCGTCTCAAGTCCACTGACGTACATGGCGAGCTAACTGGACAAATTGATAATAACCGGAAAGCCGTCCATACGGAGGTAAGCGGTCAGCTGTTAAGCGCAAAAAGGAACGCCGTCATACCGCCCCGTATGGTTCATTTAAAACGTACTTACGTACTTCTGGCAACATAATTCACTATCTCTAGAAATGTATATAGGGCTACGTTTTCAGAATGAGCCTATGTTGTTAAGTACAGTCGTGGCCAAAAGTTGAGAATGACACAAATATTAGTTTTCACAAAGTTTGCTGCTGAACTGCTTTTAGATCTTTGTTTCAGTTGTTTCTGTGATGTACTGAAATATAATTACAAGCACTTCATACGTTTCAAAGGCTTTTATCCACAATTACATGACATTTATGCAAAGAGTCAGTATTTGCAGTGTTGGCCCTTCTTTTTCAGGACCTCTGCAATTGGACTGGGCATGCTCTCAATCAACTTCTGGGCCAAATCCTGACTGATAGCAACCCATTCTTTCATAATCACTTCTTGGAGTTTGTCAGAATTAGTGGGTTTTTGTTTGTCCACCCACCTCTTGAGGATTGACCACAAGTTCTCAATGGGATTAAGATCTGGGGAGTTTCCAGGCCATGGACCCAAAATCTTAACGTTTCGGTCCCCGAGCCACTTGGATATCACTTTTGCCTTATGGCACGGTGCTCCATCGTGCTGGAAAATGCATTGTTCTTCACCAAACTGTTGTTGGATTGTTGGAAGAAGTTGCTGTTGGAGGGTGTTTTGGTACCATTCTTTATTCATGGCTGTGTTTTTGGGCAAAATTGTGAGTGAGCCCACTCCCTTGGATGAGAAGCAACCCCACACATGAATGGTCTCAGGATGCTTTACTGTTGACATGACACAGGACTGATGGTAGCGCTCACCTTTTCTTCTCCGGACAAGCCTTTTTCCAGATGCCCCAAACAATCAGAAAGGGGCTTCATCTGAGAATATGACTTTGCCCCAGTCCTCAGCAGTCCATTCGCCATACTTTTTGCAGAAGATCAATCTGTCCCTGATGTTTTTTTTGGAGAGAAGTGGCTTCTTTGCTGCCCTTCTTGACACCAGGCCATCTTCCAAAAGAGATGCGCTCACACCTGCCTGCTGCCATTCCTGAGCAAGCTCTGCACTGGTGGCACTAGTATATGCAAATTGCTATTATAAAAACTTAAGCAGCAACTTTTCCAATTTCCAGTATTTATGTCATTCTCAAAACTTTTGGCCACGACTGTACAGTCAACTAATAGCTTTAAAAGCTACAGTTATTATAACACAAAGCATAGTTATTTTCAGTTTACTCACTTTTTTTAAGTAGAGTTGACTAATCGCTTTAAAAGCAATGGGTTAACTCACTTTTCTTTTTTATCGCTTTTTATAATATACATATATTTATATGATTAGGTGGCTTTCCTGATTTTATTTTAGTTTCTCGTTTTTTTATCTTCTCTATTTGATTTTCACATTTCATACTTTGACATTTGATCTTTAGTACAAAATAAAAAATGTCAGATGTCAGTTTGAAAAGTGGTCACATCTAAACGTTTATACCACATGGAAACACTAGCGATTGGATCACTGTGAAATGCATGTTAATACCAGGCGGTCAAAGTGTTTGATAGATCAAACTAAATGATTAAAAAAAAATCATTTCATTTTAAAATCATTTCAGCATAATTGCCTCTATCATCACCTGAAAAGTGGCCCGTGGGATCTTTCCAACCTCTCTGCAGTTTCACATTTTGGGGATGATGGGTTGGGAGGTGAAACATTTCCAGACTCTCTGACAGGTAAAAGCAAAACCATTCATAAAAAACGATGAACAAAAGCACACGCAATCCCCATGAACAGTCAGTTAAATGAGACAGATATTATAGATATTACATTGTATATACAGTTGAAGTCAGAATTATTAGCCGTCCTGAATTATTAGGCCCCTGTGTATATTAATAACTGATTTATTTTATCTTTGCCGTGATGAAAGTACATAATATTTTACTACATATTTTTCAAGACACTAATATTCAGCTTAAAGTGACATTTAAAGGTTTAACTAGGTTAATTAGGCAAGTTAGGGTAATTAGGCAAGTCATTGTATAACAGTGGTTTGTTCTGTAGACAATCCAACACTAATATTTCTTAAGGGGGCGAATAATATTGATCTTAAAATGATTTAAAAAAAAAAAAAAAACTGCTTTTATTCTAACCTAAATAAAACAAATCAGACTTTCTCCAGAAGAAAAAAATATTATTAGGAAATACTGTGACAAAATCCTTGCTCTGCTAAACATCATTTGGGAAATATTTGAAAAAGAAAAATCACAGGATGGCGAATAATTCTGACTTCAACTGTAGATGTTTGATATTCGAGAATTGTTCATCAATTTGTTTTCTTTTGTGAAACTCAAACAACTAAATGACAGTGTATTCAAGCAGGTCAGTTAAAATGGATTTGATTGGAAGTCAGATTTATGTTGATGTATCAGTTTATGAAGTTGTTACTTACTCATTGATATTGACATTCTTATTGGCCGCCTCCTGGAGCTCTTTGTGAATACTGGCCTCTCTGGCTCTAAGAAATGAAATGATAAAGTTTATGGAATGGGCATAATTTGAGATGAGGAGAAAAAAACCTACAAATTATTTGCCAATTTAATACCACGGACTGTGGGAGAACGTGCAAAAAGTGAACTTTGAAATACGGTTTCTGTTTAACAAAACACTAATTCATTAACTACATTAACCATCTTCCAAATCACTGAATTTGAACAAAGAATCTGCTGTTTGACATGGACTTGCTGTTCTTTATTCCTTGACTAAAACTACTAAAGGAAAATTTGTAAAATGATGTCATGTTAAGTCTATGCTTGTTTAATAATAGCACAGTAATAATGACACATTATTCACATATATAATCTAACTACACATATATAAACATTTACATATAAACCATTCAAAGCTTTAGAACAGTACGATTTTTTATGTTTTTTTTATATATATATATATATATACATATAAAAGTCTCTTCTGCTCACCAAACCTGCATTTATTTGATCTGAAGTACAGGAGAAACAGTAGAAATATGAAATATTTTTTACTATTTAAAATAGCTGTTTTCTGTTTGAATACATTTTAACATGTCATTTATTCCTGAGATTTCAAAACTGAATTTGTTTTGCATCATTAGTCTAGTTACATGATCCTACAGAAACCATTCTAATATGCTGATTTGCTGCTTAAGAAATGTTTATTGTTATTATTATTTTTATTATTATTATTATTATTATTATTATTATCTAAATTAAACAGTTTTTATCTTATTAATTAAAAAGTTACATAGTTTTTTGATAAATAGAAAGATCCAAAGGTCAGCATTTATCTGAAATAATAATTTTTTTAAAAGTGTAACATTACAGACTATACAATTTAAAAGCTTGAAGTCAGTATTTTTCAGTATATCGTCAAAAGTGACGATAAAGACATTTATAATGTCGCAAATGATTTGTTTTCAGATAAATGCTGTTTTTCCTGAACGTTCTTTTTATCAAAGAAAACTGAAAACAAAATGAATCAGCTGTTTTCAACATATAATAATAATAATAATAATATGTTGAACAAACCCTTGTTTGTCAAGAAAAAAGGTCGAAGACAAGGGGCCCTATCATACACCCGGCACAATAAGGCGCAAGACATGTTTTGCGCGATTTGTTGCTATTTTCAGACCAGCACAACCCTAATTTTCACGTTTTGCTCCACGTTCTTTAAATAGCAAATCCATTTGCGCCACTTTGTGGACTCATGGGTGTGCCGGTCTAGAAAGGAGGTGTGTTGAGGCGCATTGTTGGCGCGTTGCTATTTTGAGGAACTGAAATAGACCGCGCTGTTGACCAACTAAAAGCTGCTCTAAAGTCCAGTGCAGAGCACGTTAGTTGTGCACCTATGCGTCCAAACGCTTACACATTGCTTAATACACACAGGATGTTCAGCAATACACAAATATCTTTACATGTGAAAAAATAATTTAAGAATTAAAATGTTACAAAAATTATTATTTTCTACATAAATATAAAAACCACTTCCTCCATGCCTTTTTCATCTCGGGGGGCTTTTTTCAGTTTATTCATGACAGTTTGCTTTTATATAATGTTGTTATTATTAGCAGTATTATTTATTATATGCATATTTATATTTGTTTTAATTAAAACAAGGTTAGATGTGTCCACCTGTCGGGCTTTGGAGACGTTTGCATCACCATATGGGGCATAAGAACAGGACGTGTGTTTGGATATAACTCAGTGTTTTGACCACACTTCGTTATTATTGTTCATTTATTCATTTGCTGGAAATTAGAACTGAATTTAGAAACAGTTTTCAAACAAATCTTTGCGCTTAACTAACTAAATTAAATATGTAGGCTAATGGATGTCTTCAGTGGAGTGCGTACAACACCGATTCCTTATCCACAAAAGTAAAGGAGTAAGGTAAAGAGTAAAAGTAAAGTAAAGAGAAAGTAAAGAGGCTGAATGGAGGAGGCTCGTTCTTTATCCTCGCGCTGCAGATGCTCTGTTTAACTGTTTTCTCACTAGTGAAGCGTTCAGTTTTTCCACTTACAAAGTCTGCCATGTAAATAGCAAATGCACCATGGCGCGACGCAACTGACTCTTAAAGGGAATGAGAGATAAGACTCTGATTGGTTTAATGCACGTTATGCTCAAAACACACCCGTAACTCATTAAGAGAATAAGCACAACCCTGTTAGACCATGCGCCGTGGCACAGAGCGTATTTTTCCATCCTTAAAATAGCAAAAGTGGATTCGGACACGCCCTTAATGCGTTTGCACATTAGATCGTTAAAATAGAGCCCAAGATGTGTCATTTTGCTGTCATCATCAAACTAAATTTACAAGTGATTTTAGATACTGTAGCGAGTGGGGCGGGGCCGAGAGCCATGGGACCAAAGTGAGGCCTGTGCTTGAGTGATAATGAGAAGCACCTGTTTCATGCACCGGACACTAGCTCCATGGAGGAGCTCTGGATCATAAAAGGAGGAGAGACAGCAGTGGAAGACGAGAGAGGACCAGGCCTCTGTCCAGCTTAACTTTTGCTTTCAGTTTGGAGGCAGTGTCCCTGAGGAATTCCGTCTGTTTGTTTTATTTTTCCATTAATAAATTATTTAAAAATTTGTCGGTTCTCTGCCTCCATCCCGATGACCAGGTGGCCATCTAACTTCATTACAGATACATTGAAAGCAAAAAAAAATAATTTAACTTTTGTACTGATAAACAGTCAAACTCTGGGTGAAATAATATACCATCCTGATTAATTAAAAACTGAAATGTAAAAATTAATTCATTCATTCATTTTGGGCTTAGTCCCTTTATTAATCTGGGGTCGCCACAGCAGAATGAACCGCCAACTTATCCAGCATATGTTTTACACAGCGGATGCCGATCCAGCTGCAACCCATCACTGGGAAACACCCATACACACTCATACACTACGGACAATTTAGCTTACCCAATTCACCTATACCACATGTTTTTTTTTGGACTTGTGGGGGAAACCGGAGCACCCGGAGGAAACCCACGCCAACACGGGGAGAACATGCAAACTCCACAAAGAAACGCCAACTGACCCAGCCGAGGCTTGAACCAGCAACCTTCTTGCTGTGAGGCGAACGTGCTACCCACTGCGCCACCGTGCAGCCCGAAATGTAAAAACGAAACGGCAAACTTGTTTTGACCTTAAATGTCTTACTGAAATGTCTAAAGCAATAATTGATCATACAAAAAGAACGATTATATTTTACATTCTTAAAAGGATTGGTAAAACTTTGGTTAAGCATAGGGCACATAGATGAAAGATTTAATCGCTGTAATCCTTATGCCTGACAAGATTTCTTGCTATTTTGATTTGAACTATATGCTGAGAAAAGAAATAAAAATTCTAGTGTATGAGAAAAAAGAATAAGCCTTTTTCCTCTTGACCCACATGTGTCCCATCGGCCCTCTGACCTCACTCTCTTCTCATTGCGATGGTTCATGCGGACAGCGGCCTGCTGTTTCGGTCGGATCATGTTCTCCAGGATGTCTGCGCTGCGAAGTTTCTCCTCCCGGTATGTTTTCTCCATATTCTGGTGCTGCTCCAGGAGAGAATCATACTTTTGTTTGAGAAGTCGGTTTCCAGTCTGCACCTCCGTCACGCGTTCCTGAAGCTCGCTGTGTTCTAATGCCATAATACTAAGATGCTTTTGAACCTCATACAACCTACATTAAGAAGAAAAGAACAAAAAAAAGGGGCTAAATATAAATTGTGCCAGATCTGCAATAAGAGGTTTCCATTTTTCCAACATTTCTGACATTCAGGAATTTGATTAGCCACATTATGGTTTCCACAATGAAGATCTAGACTAAGCTGAGCGTCTAATTATTAAAACTCCTTTTTACGAAATGGTTCCTGCAATAAAATTTTGTATTCATTTATTTTTTGTGTCTTTTGCAGGCCCTTGAGATCCACAGATTAGCTGCAACTTTAATCGAACTCACCTGTACACCCTAAAAATCTCCCAGATTGTTTTACATGGTAAAGCTAAGCTTAGTAAGAAGAGATTGTTTCCAGATATTGAAATAGATAGATTTGTTAGATACGTAACCACAATTTATTACTTTATTTCTCCTGCATGTATAATCGCTGCGTATAATTTATCATTGCTTGACATTGCAGTCGCCATTATCAATGTAAAATGTACTCAAACAAACATCTATATACAGTTGAAGTCAGAATTATTAGCCCACCTGAACTATTATCCCCCTTGTATATTTTTTTAACACATTTATAAACATAAGAGTTTTAATAATTAATTACTGATTACTGATTTATTTTATCTTTAACATGATGACAGCACATGATATTTTACTAGATATTTTTAAGGCACTTGTATTCAGCTTAAAGTGACATTTAAAGGCTTAACTAGGTTAATTAGGGTAAAGTTAGGGTAATTAGGCAAGTCATTGTATAACAGTGGTTTGTTCTGTAGTCAATAGAGAAACAAAAAATATTGCTTAAGGGGGCGAATAATATTGACCTTAAGATGGTTTTTAAAAAATTATAAACTGTTTTTATTTTATTTCCAGAAGAAAAAACATTGTCGGAAATACTGTGAACATGTCCTTACTCCATTAAATATCACTTGAGAAATATTTGAAAAAGAATACATATTTCACAGGAGGGCTTATAATTTTGTCCTCAACTGTATATGAAAAGTGACAGTGCTGGATTTAACAAATGCAAAGCTGCACAGTAGTCTCTGAGCTTGTTAGTGTGTGAAACTACAGCACCGCACGGATGAACACAGCTCTGGACCTGAAGGTTGATTATCTGATCTGAAACTGGCATTTTATAGCTGTAAATCAAATGAAACAAACACAAATTATATATTAAAGGTTACTTGCATCTTTCAGACAAATTGTAGATACAGCTACATGTTTTAAACGCAATTTTGATGTGAATACAGCTTCGTAAAGCAGTCCGAAGTTTACCCCCACTGCTTCTAGGATATTCCCTTCATATATAAAACTAATCCATTTGGCTGTTGCCTTTTCTGAAGCTGTGTTCTGTGTTAAGACACCTGTGAGCCTCTAAAGTTACATCCGAACACACAGCAGAGAAACGAAAGGCAGCATTGTTTACAATAAGGGGTGGGAAGTGGGCGGAGTCTACAGTTTGCTCAGAGGTGGGCACATGTAACCCAAACCCAAACCCTAACCCTAACTAGCTGGTTACATCTAAACAGGCACAAAATTCAAACTGGTCAATTATGGCACATGAATACACTCACACAGTTCATAAAAAACAAGCTTCATGTTTTCCTTTCAACTTGACTGAGCTGGCAGACACAACAGAAACCTAAATTAACACACACACAAAAAAAAACTACAAAAGTGAAAATTGAACCCGTTTTCACCTACAAACACAAAATTGGGGTTGTATTTTAAACATTAGAATTCTTTTTATTTACTAGTAACTTTCTAGAGCACATTTTTTGCTTTTAAACTTTTTACCTTTCCATTAGTGTGTGATATAATCTTTAAAATGACAAAGCACAGAGTCCAAGCCAAAGAGAACAAATCTCTCTGACAGAAAACTCAAACTGTCTGAAACTTATATAGTTTTTTCCCTTTTTCCATGACTTATCTATATTACAAATTGACATAATGGCCACACTTTGGCCCATCCTCAAAGAACAGCTGATTAAGTGATTTAACTGTCAAGTACAATACCGACGTCCTAGATATACTGAGCTAAAACTGGCATGAATTGTTACGTTTTTAACACAAGCAGCTCACTAATTACTCAGTCAGCAAAACCTGAGCTTTAAAGAACTCGCATAATTCGTTACTATATCGTATGTAAAAAACATTTTGTGAGCTGAGTATTATATACAAACACATAGTATTTAAAACAACTGTAGGCAACAGTAGTACTTCCATTGACAAGTGCACATTTACTATGCCACGAGGCAGTAAAAGAAAATATAAACGGCGGTAGGTCACGTGATAATGATACAACTGCAGATGTGGCACATCCAAATTTCATTCATATCCATATTTATACTATATAGAACCAGAGACGTCAATTTGGGGGGGGGGCTTGGTGAGTAGTAAACGTGCACCCTGTTCTGGAGAGAACAGTTTTTACAGTTTTTTTGGTGCACATAAGTGCATATGATTACATTTGAAGTCACATGGTCTGTTTTTAGTTGCTTTTTTGTACTTTAAACATCTCAGGAGCATTGCTGTCTATGGAGGATGAGGGAGCTCTCGGATTTCATCTGAAATATCTTCATTTGAGTTCTGAAGACGAACCAAAGTCTCGGGGGATTGGAACAACATGAGGGTAAGTGACTAATATTACACTTTTCATTTTTGGGTGAACTAACCCTTTAAAACACATTTTGCACCAATGCACCATTTGTGTTTGAGCTGTTTCACAGCTTATACAGTAATCTAAAATATAAAACAAAGTTATTTCCCCCTCCGATGACATGTACAAAGGAAGAATGCCAATCAAAATGTGTTTTTATGAAGTGTGATTATAAAAAAATAGAATTAATACATTCATCATTCATTCATTTTCTTTTCGGCTTAGTCCCTTTATTAATCTGGGGTCGCCACAGCGGAATGAACCACCAACCTATCCAGCATATGTTCTATGCAGGGCGATGCGGTGGCGCAGTGGGTAGCACAATTGCCTCACAGCAAGAAGGTCGCTGGTTTGAGCCTCGGCTGGGTCAGTTGGCATTTCTGTGTGGAGTTTGCATGTTCTCCCCGCGTTCGCGTGGGTTTCCTCCGGGAAATTGTGTTTTGCAAGTCCAAAGACATGCGCTATAGGTGAATTGGGTAAGCTAAATTGTCCGTAGTGTATGAGTGTGTATGGATGTTTCCCAATGATGGGTTGCGGCTGGAAGGGCATCCGCTGCGTAAAACATATGCTGGATAAGTTGGCGGTTCATTCTGCTGTGGCGACCCCAGATTGAATGAATGAATGTTCTATGCAGCGGATGCCCTTCCAGCTGCAACCCATCACTGGGAAACCCCCATACACTTTCATTCACACACATGCACTACGGACAATTTTAGCTTACCCAATTCACCTATACCACATGTCTTTGGTCTGTGGGGGAAACTGGACCACCCGGAGGAAACCCACACGAACACGGGGAGAACATGCAAACTCCACACAGAAATGCCAACTGACCCAGCCGAGGCTCGAACCAGCAACCTTCTTGCTGTGAGGCAATAGTCCTACCCACTGCGCCACCGCATCGCCCCAGAATTAATAAATTTTTACTATTAGAAGCTGAATATATTAACACACGGTCACCACACTACTGTGTTAACTTTAAACCCATTATAAAAGAGATTTTTGCATAATAGGTCCTCTTTAAATGATCATTATATGGGCCCTTTAAAAGCGTGATGATATTGGAGGTTTCCTGTTTTACTTTTTTTATGCCATCAAAGAAGGTTTACTTGTTATGCTGTTCATCCAATGTCACTTCCTTCATCTGGACTCTCTGCTGCAGTTCCACCACTTGGTATGCAAGCTGAAGGAACAAAAACAACCATCTCAGCCAAAAAGAAATCACATTTAAATGAAAACAGCTATGACAACAAATTCAAACTCTGCAGCAGCCATCTTGCTTATGATATGAACATAGGAGATGTAATGGGCTAGAATAGCTAGAGTATATATGGGTCAGAGGACTTTTGTGTCGATAAAGAGCAGGTTTTATCACATATTTTTGATCTTAGGACAGCTTCTACACAGTATTAGGTGTAAAAACCGGTTATACTCGATCACATTTCTAGTGAACAGCAGCCAATTTTTTTTATGCCCAAATAATGTGCAAAACAAATCATGTCAGACTCTATCGTATGCTCTTTTCAGGTCTTTCAGGTTTAGCTTTTGCTTGTCGGTTTTGACGGCTGACTGTCTGCTAACAAGACGAGATAAAAGCAGGCCAACTTGTAAACCTGGTTACCGAAGCAGGTCACAACTTGCACCATAAAATTGTGTTTGTTATATAAAGGTTCAATAGTAATCCAATCGTTTCTTGTAGGAGACGCTGATTCTGTTTTTCCACACATGCACCATCGTTTCCTACCTCACCGGTGGTGGTCTTCAGGGACGTCAGCGAATCTTCAGATGAGGGAACTGGTGAGATCCTGCACATGCCAAAAAAAGCATTTTGAAATCAAGAGTATGTGCAAAATTATACAGTGAAATTTTTATTCTTTTTAAAATATTTCCAAAGTGATAACTAACAGATCAAGGAGGTTTCTTTATAGATTTTCCTTTTTTTTTTTTTTTTCTCAAGGAGAAATTCATATTGCTTTCAGTTTGGCTAGAATAATAGCAAAATCATTTGTATTTATTTATTGCTTTTTTTATACACTGTAAAATATAATGGGTTCCACACAATCGATTTGTGTCAGGACAACATGAAGGAATTAAGTTACTTATTAGTTTTTACAAATTTAAGTGGATTGAACATAAAAAATTAAGTTGTTGCAAAAAAAAAAAAAAAAAACCTCAAGAATTGTGTTGTTTCAGCTCATTTTAATTAAGTAGTTTGATCAAACAGCAAACATCATTTTTTGAGTGTGATTTTAAGGTATTATATATATATACACTCACCGGCCACTTTATTACGTACACCTTACTAGTACCGGGTTGGACCAGATTTTGCCTTCAGAACTGCCTTAATCCTTCGTGGCATAGATTCAGTAAGGTACTGGAAATATTCCTTAGAGATTTTGGTCCATATTGACATGATAGCATCATGCAGTTGCTGCAGTTTTGTCGGCTGCACATCCATGATGCCAATCTCCCGTTCCACCACATCCCAAAGGTGCTCTATTGGATTGAGATCTGGTGACTGTGGAGGCCATTTGAGTACAGTGAACTCATTGTCATGTTCAAGAAACCAGTCTGAGATGATTCGCGTTTTATGACATGGAGCGTTATCCTGCTGGAAGTAGCCATCAGAAGATGGGGACACTGTGGTCATAAAGGGATGGACATGGTCAGCAACAATACTCAGGTAGGCTGTGGCATTGACATGATGCTCAGTTGGTATTAATGGGCCCAAAGTGTCCCAAGGAAATATCCCCCACACCATTACACCACCACCACCAGCCTGAACCGTTGATACAAGGCAGGATGGATCCATGCTTTCATGTTATTGACGCCAAATTCTGACCCTACCATCCGAATGTGGCAGCAGAAATCGAGACTCATCAGACCAGGCAACGTTTCTCCAATCTTCTATTGTCCAGTTTTGGTGAGCCTGTGCGAATTGTAGCCTCAGTTTCCTGTTCTTAGCTGACAGGAGTGGCACCCGGTGTGGTCTTCTGCTGCTGTAGCCCATCCGCCTCAGGGTTGGACATGTTGTGTGTTCAGAGATGCTCTTCTGCAGACCTCGGTTGTAACGAGTGCTTATTTGAGTTACTGTTGCCTTTCTATCAGCTGGAACCAGTCTGGCCATTCTCCTCTGACCTCTGGCATCAACAAGGCATTTGTGCCCACAGAACTGCCGCTCACTGGATATTTTCTCTTTGTCAGACCATTCTCTGTAAACCCTAGAGATGGTTGTGCGTGAAAATCCCAGTAGATCAGCAGTTTCTGAAATACTCAGACCAGCCCGTCTGGCACCAACAACCATGCCACATTCAAAGTCACTTAAATCCCCTTTCTTCCCCATTCTGATGCTCGGTTTGAACTGCAGCAGATCGTCTTGACCGTGTCTACAAGCCTAAATGCTGCTGCCATGTGATTGGCTGATTAGAAATTTGCGTTAACGAGCAGTTGGACAGGTGTACCTAATAAAGTGGCCGGTGAGAGTATATACACAACAGTAGTTTGTTCTGTATTACAAAACATTATCGCCTTTATCGCCATCTTTACTGGCTCACAGAAGAATTTTATTGCACCAAAAATCTACAAATCCGCCTAAAGCATCACACTGGCTTCAAGACCTGATGTTATATCTATACCTGGAAAAGTTTAAATATTTAATTAGAGGATCTCACAAATTCTCTTATATATGGCAACCTTTATTATCATATTTCTCTGCTATTAATGTACTTCCTGGGGAATAATGTGACTTATTTTGTATGTTTGTATGTGCTAGATTACCACAGCACTATTCCTGAATGTAGTATCCATTATTATTGTCAAATGTTTTACGTCATTTTATGACACTACTCAACTTCTGCAATTCTGCTGTTTGTGTTAATATTTCAATTATTGCTACTGTCAATATTTATAATAGGCAGTGTATTAAGGGTTTGTTGGGGTGGGTTTATAAAGGGGAAAAATCAGTCTCAGTATAAATAATGACATAAATGGCATACAAAATAAAGGGGAAAATGTATTTTAAAAAGCTATTAAAACTATTATAATCTCTCTGTTAAATAGCATTTGGAAAATATATACAAAAATAATAAAAATTTCACGGCAGCGGTAATAATTGTGAATTGTGAACATGAAAAATGGAACAGTTTCTGCATTGTACTTCACAGAAATATTAGCTAAATGGATCACTTATTACAAATGATGAGTTAATAGCTCCGTTTTGTTTCCTGTAGTTTAAAGCCATTGTCATTTTAACAGTAAAAGATTAAAGACTAAAACACACTCATTTATCAAATACAAAAATCAAGCTAAAATCATGTTTGTTTTTCGTTTTTGTTTTTTACAGGAATTCGAACCTTGAAAAGTGAATTTTCTGCAAAATCATGTCAAAGCTTGAACATCAAAAAGCTGCTTAAGTGTAAAAACAGAAGTGTAATTCTACAATTAAAACACCTTTTATTTTTGATCACTTTAGATTAAATAACAACTCGCACCATTAACTACTGGCTTATTACCTGCCTATTATTAACATATTAACTGCTTATTAGCATTTATAAAGTATGATCCTATTTTACACCTCTAATCCTAGCCAATATCCAAACCTAAACCCAACTAACACCTTACTAAAATTCAGTGGTGTAAAGGACTAATAACAAATACTCAAATTACTGTAATTGAGTAGTTTTTCTTAGGAATTGTAATTTACTAAGTAGTTTTACAATTGTGTACTTTTACTTTCCCTTGAGTACATTTTTAGTGCAGTATCGGTACTTTTACTCCACTACTTTCCTTCAACCTGCAGCCACTACTTTATTTTTCTTGTCTATGGGGATTTTCTTGATTGGGGATCCAATCAAATCGCATATAGAAGGTAATTCGCATCATAATGAACCTCATGACATGGGCGCTTTATAATTGCAGCAAACTGTTTGGAAGCATTAAAAGTGTCCAAGAAGATGTCCTAAATATTTACACGCATTGACCCAGAGACTGTTTAGATGCATGTCACTGATGAGAAGATGACAGATGTTTACTGTATGATGACCGAAAGGGCCTTAAACACCCTGCAGGCACAAGACATCAACATGACATCAGAGTGACGTTGTACCCTAACATCATGGGGACGCTGCATTTTGTTTGGAAATGAAAATCAGGTTGACGTCAGAGCTCAACGTCAGGCCAACGTCAATGTCCAACGTTCAACCTAAAACCAACCAAATATCAATGTCTGATGATGTTACAGCTTGACGTTGTGTGGATGTTACCACTATGGCATCTATCAGACGTTGGATTTGGTTGCCATAACTGATAAATAAATGTCAGTATTTGATGTAAATATGACGCTGGTTTAAGATGTTGGCTCGACGTTGGATTTTGGTCACTTTCCAACACAACCTAAAATCGTCATTTGACGTCATTATTGGACATCAAAATAACGTTGTCCTTAGACGCTGGCTAGACATTGAATTTTGGTCACCTGACATCACAACCTAAATCTAACCTAATATTAATGTCTTATGACGTTGTGTGTCTGCTGGGCAATAACTAGATGCACTACAGAATGTTACGTTTACACACACACATGCACAGATTACATGTAAATGCATCAGCTTTTTACAGCGTAATACTCACTACTCTTGAGTACTTTTGAAAGGTCTACTTTTCACTCATACTTTGAGTAATATTTACAACAGATACTTTTACTCTGCTTGCACTACATTTGTAGGCAAGTAATGGCACTTTTACTTGAGTATGATTTTTCAGTACTCTTTCCACCACTGCTAAATATTAATAAGCATTCAATTATCCTTTTATATAGCTAAAAGTCTTAGTTAATATATATTGTTATAGCGTGAATTGTATATTAAAATAAGACGTGACCCATTTTTTTAAATGTAGCTTCTAAATTTATTTTAGGTTTAGGTTTAGGTTAGGGTCTGGTCTAGTAGAAATTCCTCTGCACGGCTTCCCTTTTTACAATGTAACATTAAAGCATATTATGACTCCGAGTAAAGGTTACCTTGACCCTGATCCCAGAATGCCTTTGGTTATGAGGGCTCTTTGCTTGGACTTCTCCAGCAGACTGTGATCTACAAACACGACAAGACAAAAAAGAAATCCACTTCCAAACAAGCACAATCGTAACATTTGCTTTAAAAGAGGCCAGCCGATGTTTACATGCACTCACTCCAAGTGTGTTTGTTAATGAGATTTTCCATTTGCACCTAAGTGCGAGGATTCATGGAAACAACAAGGACTCTAAATTTTGAGAATTATAAATCAGTACGAAGACAAATTAGAACTTCAGTCTGTCATACGTTGTCAGATCAGTGTTAATAAGTTGAGCATAATCATATTTCGTATGTAAATACCTAGGGATAGTTCATCTAAAAATGACAATTTGCTCAGTATTTATTCATTCTCAAGTGGGTCCAAACCTTTAAGAGTTTCTTTATTCTGTTGAACACAAAAGAAGATATTCTGAAGAATGTCAGAAACCTGTAACCATTGACTTCCATAGTAGGAAAAGCAAATACAATGGAAGTCAATGGTTACAGGTTCCTGACAATCTTCAAAATATCTTCAGTTGTGTTCAACGGAAAAAAAACAGGTTTGTGTCAAGTGAAAGTTGTCTTTAATAAAGACAATACTATGTTTTTACTCAATAAATAAGATAAATACACATCCTACATGTATTAGAATTATAAACCTCGATTAAACATATTTACATCTCTTTTTTTAAAACAGTACCTAAATCTGTGTGTACCTAAACCTGTGTACTAACAACATGTAAATATTACAGCATATTACTAAACGTGTTGTCTTTTAACAAGCCTACTTCATACTTTGTGTATCCTATACTTTTAATAAATGATGTTTTATAATAAACAATTGCATCCTATACTTAAAGGGAAAGACAGTTCACCGAAAATATGATATTTACACTATTTATTCACCCTCAAGTGGGTCCAAACCTTAGCGAGTTTCTTTATCCTGTTGAACACAAAAGAAGATATTTTGAAGAATGTCGGAAACCTGTAACCATTGACTTCCATAGTAAGAAAAGCAAATAGAATGGAAGTCAATGGTTACAGGTTTCTGACATTCTTCAAAATATCTTCAGTTGTGTTCAACGGAAAAAGAGAAACTCAAACGGGTTTGTGACAAGTGAACGTTGAGTAAATGACAGAATTGTCAGTTTTGGGTGAACTGTCTCTTTAATAATATGTTTTATTACTGAATTATTAAATTAAATACACATCCTACATGTATTAGAATTAATAAACCTTGATTAAATATATTTACATATCTTATTTAAAACAGTCCTAAATATGTGTGTACTAACAACATGTAAATATTACAGCTTATTACTAAACGTGTTGTCTTTTAACAAGCCTACTTCATACTTTGTGTATCCTATACTTTTAATAAATGATGTTTTATAATAAACAATTGCATCCTATACTTAAAGGGAAATATAGTTCACCGAACAAATTAGATTTACTCACCCTCAAGTGGGTCCAAACCTTTATGAGTTTCTTTATTCTGTTGAACACAAAAGAAGATATTTTGAAGAATGTCGGAAACCTGTAACCATCAACATCCAGTAGGAAAAACAATTAGTATGGAAGTCAATGGTTACAGGTTTCCAGCATTCTTTAAAATATCTTCTTGTGTGTTCAACAGAAGAAAGAATCAGTGAAATGTGAGCAAATAATGACAGAATTGGTCGTTTTACTACAAATTTGAATGCTTAATCATATTAAAAACACCAGCAAATACTACATTAACTGAATGAGCCAATGTGCCAACGTCAACTTCTGCATCAAAACAACAATTTCCTCCTCGCGTATTGTTAATAAGTCTGCATAGCTGCAACAAGTGAAACGCTATTAACAGTTAATAAAGCTTACATGACTGTATAATGTCCTGGAAGAGGCTCGTCTGTGTCCTGTTGCGGTTTTTCAGCTGTCTGATAATGTGACGCTTCCATGTCTCGTTCTGTCGTTTCAGTTCAGAGCTGATCGCCGCGGCCATGATCATAAACAATAACACAAATGCGCTTTCCTAGTCATAGTTCATGGCCGTCATGCTGAACTCGTGTGTCTGTTTCCCATTGTGAAAAGCGGCAGAAAGTGAGCTGTTGCGCGGCTGTAAACACATGGAGACCCGCCTGCTGTCATCATCATGATGAGTAATCATGACACAGATCTCTGAGCGCGTCAAACACAACCAGTAGAGCAGCCAATAGGATTAATCCGTCAAAAAGACATGGGCGTGGCTTTGTGGCACATATTTACTCTTTGACTGGTCATGTGCTAAATTATAATTTAATAAAAATGGCAAACTTCTTATTTAAAAGAGTTCTATCAAATATTAGGTTTGTTTTGGCACAACTTAAATGGTTTATGTTCAATCCACTTAAATTTGTGAAAACAATTAAGTCAACTTAATTTGTTTGGACAACATGAATGAATTGTGTGGAACCCAGCATTTTCATTCATTTTCATTTCGGCTTAGTCCCTTTATTAATCTGGGGTCACCACAGCGGAATGAACCGCCAACTTATCCAGCATATGTTTTACACAGCGGATGCCCTTCCAGCTGCAACCCATCACTGGGAAACACCCATACACTCATTCACACACATACACTACGGACAATTTAGCTTACCCAATTCCCCTATAGTGCATGTGTTTGGACTTGTGGGGGAAACCGGAGCACCCGGAGGAAACCCACGCGAACACGGGGAGAACATGCAAACTCCACACAGAAACGCCAACTGACCCAGCCGAGGCTCAAACCAGCGACCTTCTTGCTGTGAGGCGAACGTGCTACCCACTGCGCCACCGTGACGCAACCCAGCATTTTTTACAGCGTAATATAGATTTTGGTTTAGCGTTTCTTGCTAATACACAATTTAAATATACCTTATTAAAATCAATGCTTCATAAAGACATGAAGTGCGTGTCTGTACAGTTTGAATAGATTCTGGTTTTAATTCAATACTGTATTAACTATACCGTAGTCAACAGTTGAAGTGGATCAAAACCTTTCATCAAAGTTGCCCTAAAAACTATTGATCAACACCTATAGTCTTAGCACAGTTTGAAAAAACATTATTGATCCACTTTTTACTTGCTTCATTAATATTTTAATTCTTTCAACAACAAAAAACACGAATAAATTGACTAATAAAACCTTATCACTAATGTTTCTTCTGTTGAACACACACAAGAAAAGACATTTAGAAAAATGTTAGAAACTTGTAACCATTGACTTGGATGTCATGCTTACTGGTTTCTAACATTCTTCAAAATATCTTATTTTGTGCTCACCAGAAGTAAAAAGAAGTCATAAATGTTTGGAACAACTTGAGGGCGAGTTAAATTTTATTTAGGAGACGTACGTCATGTTTCTTTTCTAATCAATTTGTCACTCATTCATTTTCAACCGCTTTTCCGGGGCCGGGTCGCGGGGGCAGCAGTCTTAGGAGAGAACCCCAGACTTCCCTCTCCCCAGACACTCCAGGGGGATCCCGAGGCGTTCCCAGGCCAGCCAAGAGACATAGTCCCTCCAGCGTGTCCTGGGTCTTCCCCGAGGCCTCCTCCCGGTGGGACATGCCTGGAACACCTCCCTAGGTAGGCGTCCAGGAGGCATCCGAAACAGATGCCCGAGCCACCTCAGCTGACTTCTCTCGATGTGGAGGAGCAGCGGCTCTACTCCGAGCTCCTCCCGGGTGACAGAGCTCCTCACCCTATCTATAAGGGTGCCCCCTGCCACCCTGCGAAGGAAACTCATTTCGTCTGCTTGTATCCGAGATCTTGTCCTTTTGGTCATGACCCAAAGCTCATCACCATAGGTGAGAGTAGGAACATAGATAGACCGATCAATTAGTCAACATAGACCAATTGCAGTAGTTGTGAATGGAAGATGCAGATCTTCGTAACCCCTTTAGACAAGTTCTGGCATATTTTAATGTACTTTAAAGGTAATACACATACAACATAACATTAAATGTTAGATACTTAGTGTAATTCATCGATTACCACGACTTAAAATGTCAAGATAAGGTGGCTGCTTATTACGGATAAGGATTTCAGAGCCGCACAGCGCCCTCTGTCGTAAAAATAAACAAGAGCCATTTTCTTTCTAGTAATACCCAGTGAAAAGCTTCAGCTGTACAAACACTTCCCTCAAACACTCCGGGCTTCACTATTTAACACTTCAGCCGCAGGGAAGCCACAACTCACTCGATTATAATGTGCACGACTGATACTTTGATACTTCCAGAACTGCCATGGAAGTCTGGCTGGATCACAACCATAGATGACAACTACAAAGCACAAGGCGGATTCGGGTACGGTTCGTGGGTGAGCACCCGAGTTCAGAAGACACGTTCACACTAGCTAAACGTACCATACTCTGACGTCAAACGACCCCGGGTGCGGAGTCTGCGGACCAAAAGTGCTATGAAAGCACCCTTAAAAACAATGTCTGGTTAATGTTGGAAACTGTTAGTACTTCTTCAAATTCCAAAAAAGGTAAGATTGAATAAACACATACCTTTTAAACGGTTTATTTATATATTTTCAAAACCACAAAGAAGCTCAAACAACAACAACAACAACAAATTAATTATTATTTTAACGTTTAATATTAAAACACAACCGGCTGATTAAAACATATTTACAAAGCCTTCCTAAAAAAAACACAATAGATTAACTATACACGCTGTTCAGTGAAAAGAAAAAACTAAAGATTGCACATTAACAAAGCATAATAAGCACACCAGTGCAAGCAAATAGTGAGTCAGAGCCTGATGCTTCGGAAAATATCTACACGGCACTATTCAGAAAGAAAACACAACACTGGAGATAACACCCTGTAGAAATGGTGAAGAGCTGCAAAAAGAGAACTCCATACATAATTCTACTGTTTGTATTCAAAGTAACACTGTTTCAAAACTGTACATGACATTACAAACAATTTGGAGAAGGGAAAAAAAGGGCCTGAAGAGTTTGCCTTGATTGAAGTCTTTTAAAGATGTGTGTGAGACCTAATACACACTCATGTGCTGAAATGTAGTGTTAAAACAAATAAAAACTGGCAGATGACTGGCATTACAAACAAGTTCAAATATGCATTTACATGTTTATTTAAAAATGTAAAACCATATGTAACACATTAAGGTTTAAAGGTGCTTAAAAGGGAGCTGATTTTGGCCAATCAGGTGACAGGAAGTGAGCCGTTACTCCAGCGTGGCCTGCGCTCCTTTCTCAGTCATTCGCAGTAAGAGCATTTCAGAGTATTTCTCCAGAAGGGCCACGGTTCGGTCGTCCCGCAGCTGACGGCCCGGAGAGTCCTCTGGTATGGGACGGGCACTCTGGGTCGATGGTTGTGTCTTTTGTGGGCAGATGGAGTTTAACTCGCTCTGTACCCCCACAAACACCTCCTGCAAAACACCCTTCATCTGTTCCTGCTGCTCTGACAACTCCGGGATGGAGCACAACTGTGGAGAGGAGAACAAGGAATGCTATTGAATTCCTATAGAAAAAATAAATTATTTCTGCATTTCTTGTATGTTAGACCCGATTAACCATTCACATTTGATACAAAAGGGAAAACATTCTTATCATTTACTCATGCTCGAGTGTTTCCAAACATTTAGGGTGAATTTGGGTAATCTGGGACACCTAAGCTTCAGTGTGTTTATTTCTGTTCTAACAAAATTCAGACAACAGTACTTTTTTTATAAGTTAAGCATGGACTTCATATGAGGGAAATCACATGACTTCATTGGGGGGGTTCCACAGAGGGGGGGCAGGGCACCTGTCAATCAGGAAGCTCTCATCAAAATTGGATGACAAGGTCAGTGACATAGGATTCTGACTAGATTAATGTTAAGGACATGGACCTGTCATAAATAAGACAATGTTCCCAATTGTTGTCAAATTATGTTTGTGATCTGTTCAAGTAACAAAATATGTATTAAAGTGTTGAAAATGTTTTTTAGATTTTTTTCCTTTCAAACATTTTTTATTGTCCCACATTATCAAATATGATTGATAATGTGGGACGGCATGGTTTGGGTAATCTGGGACAGTCTTCGAATTGGAGAAATATGCATTTAGAGACTTCATAAGTTTAATGACTACAAAGATGGAATGTACAATGTTCTGTACACAAACTCACACACACATACACGCACGCATACACACAAACTTACTCACACACACTCACTCAATCTCTCTTTCATACTTACACACGCTTAAACAAACATACACGTACACGCTCACTTAAACACCCACACAGTCTTTTTTCTCTTGCACACACACACACACACACAGTCTTTCTCTCACACACATACTGTACTCACACTCAGTCTCTCGCTTTTAAAAAATTGGTAAAATTGTTTGGCATGCATAAATATGGCAAATATATACTTTTTCAGCCCAAATGCATATGTCCCAGATTACGAAGTGACCTGTCCCAGATTATCAAATTCAGGCAGATTTTTTTTTTTTTGACACAAAAATACTAACAGGTGTGGCATGGCTCTTCTCGGTAGAATATCTACATTATGTTTTCTTAGGTGGTTAGAAAACATCTTAGGGATTTCAGAAAAGTCTGATATGTTGTTCTAATTAGTTAAACATTGAAAAAGAGAGCTGAAGTCAAAATTGCAAAAAGTGTCCCAGATTACCCGAATTCACCCTACATTTAGGCCCCTAAAACTGTTCATCAAGGATCTACCGCTGGATCTCATCTCACTATAGTTGTTAAACATGATATTTAATTCCTCTTGTTGTCTATATATAACGACATATTCCCCGACTTCGGTCTTTTGAATCTATTACTTGTTCTCAGGTAACGTGTTTTGGCTGAGCGCAAAGATAAGTGAATATATGAATGTATGTAACCGCGTACACTGATTCTGCACATTTGACTGATTGCTTGCATTTATTTACTATAATGTATAAACTTATTGTACGTTATACTTTTATAATGGCCATTATTGATTATTAAAACTGATATTGAGCAAAAGAGAGTGTATGTTTCATATTTTCAATGAGAATGAAAGGAGGCTGTTATGTTATAGGCTCCATTTTGTTATGCATACAGTGAAGATGACGGTCATATAAATATGCAGCTACACGACACCTCAACATTTTTGGTGTCTGTTAAGTTGCTAATATCAAAATGAAAATAGGCAGTTCCTTATATCATGCTTTCATTTTATTGCTGAGAAAGTGAAACAATGTAGCCAGGGTGATGTGAACGAGGTTATAAAGTACACTGTTCCCTTTGAAGATTTACCCGACGTGTCCTCATGAGTTTGTTTTCCATATCAATCTTGCGATGTCTGAACTTACAAGGAGAGGATGCAAGACTGAACTTTGTGTAGGCTACTTAATATTGAGGAAAAAGCCCCAATCCGATAGGCGAATGTCTGCAGCCCCGCCTCCGTTTTCAGATGTCTCCGTTTTCCCCATCCACACTAACAAGGAGCAGCAGCGCTTTCAAATGAAAACGGCCTCTTCAGCGTTTTCAAAAAGCTCAGTTTTCTGCACTTGAAAACTCCGGGGTAGTGTGGACGGATGGCGTAACCGTAGCAAAACTTATGCACTTTAAAACGAAAACGTATTAGGGTAAACGGGGCCTTAGTCACAATAGAGGCATTCAGCGATTCAACAAGAAGAGGCAATACACACAAGTGCTAATTATACAAAGGAACTGTTTGTGCTCAGAGAATGAATTACTAGAGTGAGGAATGAATATATATATATATATATATATGAATGATAGTGCTGTTAAAGATTAAAGACTAATCTCCTTGTAAAAGTAATTTAAAATGAGTTTTCATTTTTGATTCAGGCAGCACGGTGGAGCAGTGGGTAGCGCTGTGTGAGTTGGCATTTCTGTGTGGAGTTTGCATGTTCTCCCCGTGTTCACGTGGGTTTCCTCCGGGTGCTCCGGTTTCCCCTACAAGTCCAAAGACATGTGCTATAGGGGAATTGGGTGGGCTAAATTGTCCACAACGTATGCGTGTGAATGAGAGTGTATGGGTGTTTCCCAGTGACGGATTGCAACTGGAAGGGAAACATATGCGTAAAACATATGCTGGATAATGCTGTGGCGACCCCAGATTAATAAAGGGACTAAGCTGAAAAGAAAATGAATGAATTTTTGATTCCCACTCATTATTCAATATAAGTAGTTGGTAGTTTCTTATTCTTAAGTTTCTGTGTGCTTTAATTTGACACGTTTTTGATTTTTCTTCTTTTTATTTACGTATTTTTTGTTTTGTTTTATCTGTGACTGCGATACTTTTAATGGAAATTGGATCCCATCACAGACAGCATTTTACCAAGTTCAGCCTGGTGACAGCATTTAAGGTAAGTGACTGCTGGTTGACAAGTTGGAAAAGAATTAAATGGCACCGAATAATAGCCTAATAATATCACTAAAGCAAATTCACGAAATGACAAAACATGCTATAGAAAAAGACATTATGATAAATGTAAAGTAACCTTTAAAATCCCTGATATTCCATGACAGACAAAAATAATAGCAATGTCTGGAACAGACCTTTTAAAATTCAATGATATTCGATGACCCATGGGAAACCATTATATAATAATTAAACATATTATAATATAATAAATAAGACTGCAAATAACTCCGTCAGAGTCTGCAAAACTTTAGAGATGATGAAAATCACCTTGCTGTAGAAGTCAGTTGCTTTATGGATGGTGTGCCAGAGTTCATTCACCATCTCCTTACACATCTGAATACTCGACGCCTCCACAGAAAGACCTGAAGACAACATTAACATCAACATTAGCATCAATGACTGTGGTGGCTTGCAAATACACATCAGTATTGACAACTGACAATGGTAAGCATTTGAATTTGTTTTAATTAGAATTTTAAACAATATGAACTGCACACATGTACATGAAAGTATTTATAATGTGTGTGCATTAAGGATTAATTCAGTAGCTAAGACGTATCTGTCACAGTGTTCCTCTTAATGTCCTTGCTATTGTAAAAGCATTCTAGTATATAGAAGAGCTCAATGAGGAGAAGAGGAAAAAAAGATTACATACCTAAATGGCTATATAATAATAATAATAATAATAATAATAATAATAATAATAATAACAGAAAAGGAACTTAAAAATATAAATTGAAAATGAAAAATATTACTAAAAAATATATTGTAATTTTTCTCTATAAAAAATTGTGGCAATAATAAACATTCTACATCTGTATTTTACATCAAAATATTAATATCTTATGTGTTTTGTTGAAATAAGCTTATTACTGTAATCAAAGAACAAGGGTTGTGTGATATTTCTTGTTTAAAATAAAATTATAATTGCTTTAATGCACGACTTTAATGTGCAAAAAAAATTTGAATATTAGAGTGCAGTTACAATGACTACATAACATAACTCATGAAAGCAAAAATATCCTTATATGGGTTTTTACTTACACATTTATATATTTATGACAGTGTTAATTATTCCACGGCTATCTGGAATACTTCATTCTGACTGATCAGTCACGACATTCCAACGCATGTTATTCCCAGATGATATCCACTGAAACTAATAACACCGCCTCATTCAGGTATTACAAATCATCTTGAACATCAATGAATACGTTTCACATCTGTATTTACATGCTTGTCAGTCACACTGCTGGTTTTGACTGCTTAGCACCATCTTGTGACTGAATAATACGCAGGATAGTGTATACTCCATTTAGACATTTCTTTCGGTTTTGTTTAAATGAAGAATGAATAAACTATTAGAGCTCACAAGAACAACGCCTTGTGTCTAATTTTTTATTATTTTGTGGCAAGTAACAGTGTAATAAGTGAGATAAAGTACACTTGTTTTTGCAGAATAAAGCCTGCTGATAAAGCCTGTCTGGCTTTATTCTGCGATAACCTACTAGATGTACTTTATGCCTTATTTATTACACAGCTGTCTGGAACACTTGATTCTGATTCTGTCAGTCATGACATTCCAAGGTACGTTATTCCCAGTTAACAACCACTGAATAACACAGCCTCACCCAGGAACTTTGAATCACCTTGACCATCAGTAAATAAGCCTAAGTTTACATTCACTAAATTACATCCACAGTCATATGTATCTGCTTGTCTGTCACGCCACTGTTTATGATTGTTTGGCGCCATCTTGTGAATTAATAATTCATAGGTTGGTCTACTCTCCATTCCACCGGTTTTGTTTCTGTCAGCTTTTCGTTTTTGACTGTTTGGTACCATCTTGTGACTGAATAATGTGCAGGTTAGTGTATACTCCATCAGCCGTTTCTGTCAGCTTAGCATTTGATTAAAGAGTTAATAAACTAGTATGACTTAGAACAATGTTTTGTGTCTAATTTTTATGTTTTGTGGCAAGTAGCCGTGTAATAAGCACGATAAATTACATCCAGAACAATTGTTTTCACAGAATAAAGCCCCTCGGTCTTATACAACGGCCCTCCACTTTGTGTCAAGCTGCTGTTAAGCCTGTTGGGCTTTAATCTGAGATAAAACCGACTGAATGTACTTTATCCCTTATTTAATATACTGTCTGTATCACGAAGATAAACGGTATCAAAGAAAGCCAGCGATTTTTATGTGTATTTAAAGTACCTGTTTCCTCTGGAATGCTGTTGTTATCTGCAGAATCTCGATTGTCCAGAGTTACTGCACTGGTCACTGAGATCTGACCCGATGTCTGTAAATTCTCCAATGACTGCAGGTCTTCAACCACCGTATCACTGGTTCCCCTCACCGTGGGGCTCCTGGCAAACATTCCGGCCCCTGTAGAGAGCCTGTCTGAAGGGGCTAAACTCTGCTCAATATTAGAGATTTGCTTGCGACTCTCTTTCCCCAGTGACCTCATCTCTGTGGGCGTCACTAAAGCCTGCCGCCGTGGAGAATCGTGATGCTCGACCTTCCCTCGGCGGCTCTTCAGTGACGCAGGTGACAAACTGGCACGATTGGGGCCTATGAGGTCCAGTCGAAGAGCTGCCCGGGCACTGTGGTTTCCCAGGGCAGGAGACTGATGAGGCGGTGCAGACGAAACAACAGGAGAGGATGGCGGAATCATGTTCTCTTTGCTGTGCTCTACATTTGTCAAGGCGTTTATGGGTGTTTCCTCTGATGTACAGACATTCAGACTCTCCACAGAGCTGCTTCGGTTTATTTTAGCACGGAAGCTCGCGGTGGGTTCCATGTAGCTTTGGCGGGAGCGCGTAACGGATGCGTCACATGAGTTGCTGGTAGATTTGTTGATGAGAACGCCTGGAGCACTGGTTTTACTTTGAGTTGTGGACTGATTTTTGTTTGTGATTTCTGAAGAAAGTTGAAAAAAATTAAAAGTTAAGCAAAAGAATAAAAATCTAAATCAATTTACAAGCAGGTAGTTCAAACAGGTAGTGCACAACCAGGAAACAAAAGCCAAGAGGTGTAAAAATGAAAGAGCAAAACGAGCCTGAAAGCACCAAGGCTGCATCCAACAATCACAGTCCTTTGAACAAGTAACTGCATTGCATTAAAATAAGTATACTGCATTTAGTGTAAGGGGTGTTATGATGCACATAATCATATTGAAACACTCGGTTTTAGGTTTGGTACGCATTACAAAGAGAACAATTGGCTATGGTTATTTGGGGAAAAATAAGTAATATAAAGAGCCTTAAGTGTGCAAAATATATTCTCAGTGCCATTGCGCACAAGGCAACCCAAATCACATACTATGAACACAGGCAATGTGAGGTCTTGCCTTTTCACACTGCTTCAGTGAGGCATACGCACTATGAGTTCATTGCAATATGGCCTGTAACATTAAAAGTGACATCAGATGATATTTTCACATTTTTCTGAGTTTAGTTAGGTTTCTGCTGTCTGCCAGCTGCCTTTTCAAATTGAAAATAAAACATGCAGCTTGATTTTTATAAGCTGCCGTTGTATTTATGTGCCATAATTGACCTGGAATTCCATGCCAGTTTACACATTACCAGCTAGTTCCTCACACGTGCCCGCCTCCAAGCAAGCAAGCAAGCTATGGACTCTGGCCTCCTCCCACCCGGTTTTGTAAACAAATAGCAAAGTGGCTAACTAAGGTGCCTTTCTGATTTCTGCATTTGAACAATGCACAAGCTTATCCTGGCATGCAGTCTGCTGTGTGTTCGGATGTAACTTTAGAGGCCCACAGGTGCCCTTACAGAGAATCACAGCTTCAGAAAAAGCAACAGCGAAATGAATTAGTTTTATATATGAAGGGAATATCCCAGAAGGAGAGGGGAAAACTCTGAACTGCTTAATGACCTGGGGCAATACAAAGCTGGATTCACATCAAAATTACATTTAAAGGTGCAGTAAGTAAGTTTGACACCCAGTGGATGAACTAGGTATTGCATTCCTGGATCAAAACAAACGCAAGCACAGGTTGCCAGATAGAGGACCAAAAGGAGCGAGTCTGACAATCAAGCCTAAAAGCTGATTTAAACCATGTTCTAAATAAAAGCAACGGCACACAATAGAAGGAATATTTTCCATATTAAAAATGAGTTTTTGTTCTAACCAACACCCTGAATTGATATATTAGTAACAGCTTCTATTTCTCTCAGCTGAACAACAGAAAACTGACAATGATCAGCTCGGGTACACCTCATGTGCTTTATTCAATGTTAAATGCTAACAATGTAAGATTGAATGCCATTTTACATAACATTTATTGCCATACTACTGAAAGCAGCAGCAGATAGTTCACCTCAGATCTTGAAAATGAATAAATAAACCATTTGAAATTGAACTTTAGAACTGACTCAAAACCAACACATATCAGTGATTCAGCATGTTCATTTAATAATGTTAAAGAGGTTTAATATGTATTAATTAGATTATAAACCAATTGGTGAGTGAGTGCATATTCTGTGCTTCTGAATGGCTGTATTTAAATTTGTCATGTTTCGTCTGGTGCAAACAGCCAAACTGCTGATCACCGCAAATCTCATCAAGTAGCGTGGTGTTAGGACATGGGGTTACAATGTAACCTGCTCACCTAATGTTTATGCTCGTAATATTCATATTATTTGCTAATTAATAACCTCATCTGGAACCCTGAATCTGCATCTCATTTTGGAGACTGCTACTGTCCACCGGAGGTCTCATTTCGGTCACGAAGGCATGCTTTGAGAGCCTTCCTGAATAAATGAAATACACGGTTTTCCAACAAGGAAACCCGGACTGCTGAAATATAATTGGTTAAACTGGCATTGTTCCAGCACGTAACAGACATTTTCAAAGCAGAATATCTGACTTCAGCATTGTTTTTCAGATAAACAAGAATGTTCACTTCGCATGTTTCTTAAATATCTGCAATATTATGGTATTTTTATGCTTCAGAAGAGTCAAAAACTTACATACAGCAGCTTTAAAAGGGTGTAGCGGTACCTAGAATTTGTCTGAAAGATGTAACATGTTCATGTATAATTTGTGTTTGTTTCATTTGGTTAGTTTTCAGGCGTCAGTTTAGAATAAATTTATCATCCATGCTTTGCATTTTTTACAACAATCAGTATCACTTTTCATATGTATAGAGTTTGAGTACATTTTACATTGATAATGGTAGCTGCAATGTCAAGAGATGATAAGTTATAAGTGATGATTAGAAGCACAGGAGATGGCCCGGCGCAATCTCACATTCTGTCATAATATGGTTTAAAATACTCCATGCAGCCAAAAGTCAATAGAAGTTTCAGGTTTGGTTGACATGGAGTATTTGAAACCATATTTCCATATGGCAAAATATGAAATTGTGCCATCTCCTGTACTTATATTAATCACATACAATTTAATCAACTCTTGACATTGCAGCTGGTTTAGCTCCTCAAGAATGGATCAGTACCACAGCTATTCCTGATCCAGCAGAGTGGGGCAGGGCGGAGCAGCATCTCATTAGAATTTAAAAGTTCAAGAAACCCTGGAGTACTTTATTTTAGATTTTAAAAGATTTGTGTGTCATTTAAGACATCGTTAGCACCTGTTACCTTTAATTGTGGATAAACCTGGATCATTTTGAGCTTTTGTCAGCTAATTGCATCTCCCGGGTTTAAAATCATTATTGGGGCGGGATCAAAAATGGTGACGTAGCGCTCATCTGCTAGTGGAGTGATGACGCGTTAGTTTCTCATTATTATTCATAGACTGAGTTTTCTTATCCTATGAGAAGACGCTGCTTCTTAATTATTCATGACTGCATGTGCTTTCCGATGACAGACCAATTATGGACAGACCTGCCAAGCTGTGAGACACGCAGTATTTAGCCGTTCATGAAGGATCATATGTGTTTGTTTTCATGATCCACGGAGTTTGTTGCATGGTTTTCCCCGCGATGCTGTCAGGGCCGATACAGCAAAGCTATTAATTTGATATAACATTTGATATAACAAATTGTGGTTATATATATGAAATTACGAACAGCCTATCTTATATGTAACAGGGCATTAACTTACTTACTGTTTATTTCTTTGCATTTTAACTTTGTAAACTATAAAAGCATGCGTCTCCTCACGTTTTCTGTTGGATTTTTATTTTTATTTATTTTTTAATCTTGAGCTGGTGAGCCAACTGACAAAAGCCCTTCTTTTTTCCCCTGCTCTGCTGGCCACACTCACGGCGCTCCAAGCCCATCATGGAGCATTTTTATTTTTTATTTTAATTCTGAGGTGGACTTGAACTGAAAGACGGGGGTTTCATGACCCTTTAAAGAGATATTAAATGAAATTGCTTGCTATGACCTGTGGTGTTTTTGACAGGGTAAATAAAAAAAAAAAATAATAATAATAATAAAAAATAAAAATAAAATAGTACAATATATAAAGAAATTTTACCAAAGTGTGTTATAGACTTCATTAAACCCTATAGAATCATATCAACTTGTGTAAAATGAGCATTTGATGTCACCTTTAATGAGATTATAAAACATGCTTGGGGCACACACCCATCAAAATGTCTTTGCGTTCCAGAATTACTTCGCTGTGAGCACCAGAGACAACACTGCATTTAATAATCCTTCTGTTTGCTGTACTGAAAACATACCCAACTGAACCATGCATTTTATGAAGTTTCATAAGTAATAGGAATTCAGATATTTTTTCTGCCTACTAGAAAAAGTGTGACATTTCAGATGCAGCCCAAGACACCCTTGTGAAATGTTTGCAATTTGGTGACTTGAGAAGCCCAGAGATCAAATAAATCAACACTCTCTCACAGACCTCCCAATGCATTTTTCCAGCGTAACAAAGAAAGGTTTGAGCTTCTCCGAGAAGACATTGAGGAACGTTTCTTGATAACTGGAGGACGAGATTTCAGCAAATTTCATTTAAAAACCAGAACATCTGATATTTTCTTATTAAACACCATTTCTGAGAAGAAGAATTTGAGCTATGACTGAATTAAAAACGATCACATTTCCCACTCACTACAAGATAGTAATGATATACTTATACAAAAAAATAAGGTCGATAAATTAAGATAGAAATAGATAAAGACTAATATAGTTATACAAATATTTTCAACATTGTTTAAATTCCCCATATTTTCACTCAGCTAAACACTCACATCAGAAGCTTATTAGATATAGTTTTATGTTACATCAGGACCAAGTTTGGACACCCCTGGAGGGCCGGTGTCGTGAAGAGTTTAGCTCCAACCCTGATTAAACACACCTGAACCAGCTAATCAAGCTCTTACTAGATATACTAGAAACGTCCTGGCAGGTGTTGAAGCAAGTTGGAGCTAAACTCAGCAGGACACCGGCCCTCCAGGACAGAGTTTGGACAGCCCTGTGTTACATGGAGCAGGTTGAATCCTGGAGACTGACAAGATTACATGCCCAGTATCAGGGACTTATATTTATTGAAATCCTCGCTTACATTGTAGTAAACTGAATTTCTAATTCCAGTTATTTAGCAAAGCTGCTTGCTTTAATAAATCTATTGTATATTATACACTCTATATGCTTTTTAAATAACATTATGCCAATGGAATGCCAAACTCTAAAGCTTGTGAAAATTATTTGCATAAGCAGATTATTCACTAATTCCTTTTAACTGCCATTTTGTCGCCTCATATTTGGTGTTTTTGTGTGTGTTATTGACAGGAAAGTGTGCAGCACATATTTAGATATCTAAATGTCAATCTTAAGAGTGTGAGTGGTGACAGGGTGTTTGCTAATATTAGATCACTGCAAAAGTATTTCAAACTTTTACCTCCAAGCGAATAATGGGAAAAAATATATATGTTTCAGATACATTATTATTCATGTCGTTAGATCATTTCTCACACAAAGTAAAATGCTTTCTACTAATAGGTATTGTAACAGGACATACCAGTCTTCTCTTTCTCCTCGATGCTTCCACTGTTTGAAAGATTCTTGGACTTTTCCTTAGATGAAAAAGAGAGAAAAGTCAAAGATGGTTAATACAGAGCATTTCTTGTGCGGTCAACGCACTTTAAATCAAGTTTGAAGACAGTGAGCAAATGTATTGGTTTGGAATCACAATGAGTGAATGAAAGGATTTTCATTTTTGGTTGAAAAAAAACCCTTTAAAAGGAGTCATGATATCCTCAAATCTTGTTTTTGACATTGAATGAAAAACTGACATCACACATTATTTTTAACAATATGGAAGTGGCTAACTGACTTATTCATAAATATAAATTGTAAAAAATAAATAAATGATAATAATAATAAAAACTTGTAACAACATTTAATATTACAACAAGGATATTTCACATTTCAAATTCTGCCAATGGTTTTTTATATGGATATGGAAAATGGTTTTAGTTAAAAAAAATGATATATGCATCTATCATAGCAAATGTATGTAACAATTTGACCTACCTTGTACAACTTTTTTATTATTTTGGGAAATTTTCACATTCATCAGGGGAAAAAAAATCCAAGGCAAATTTATTTCATTTTCTTCAAGAGACTAAGGACTACTGCACCCATTTGGAGAACATTAATAAAAAAAATAAATTAAAAAAAAGCAAAGGCGAAAAGATGATTTTTAGTTACTTAATGTTTTGTCTGTACACTCTGGCATATGTTCTGTATATTATTGTATAATTTACTTCTTTGTTAAAAAAAAAAAAGTGGCTGCTAACTATAGGATTGTTTGCATGTGAGAAATGTCAAATGTAATGTATTTTTTATTTAATGCCATGTAAGCAACCAAGGCTATTTTCATGGCAAGAACATTTCAATAATAAATATACAATTAAAAACAACAAACAAATGAATATATAAATTAAATAAGATTCTTAGTGTTAATACATGATAAAAATTCTAATTTTTTCCTGGTGTCACTTTGTTAAAAATGTCCTTAAGATAAAAAGCCTTCTGGATTCATTAAACGCAGGACAGTCCAGTAGAATGTGTTTTACAGTAAGGGGAGTTGTGCAGTACAAACACTAAGCGGGGTCTTCATCTTTAAGCAAAAAGGCATGGGTTAATCCTGTGTGTCCAATACGACATCGGTAAAAATCTAGTCTTAAAATATCTTAAAACTCTGTTTCAGATTTCAGTTTGTATTTCATACAATTTATTATTTTCCAATGCATCCCACTCCTCTTGCCACTTATTTAAAATGTAAACGTTGATAAAAGGTCTCATCTTTGAAGGAGGAATTTGGCATTTGTTCACCCCTTGTTTCAAAGTGTCCTTAGCAGCTGCATCAGCTCGCTCATTTCCTGAAAGCCCAACATGTCCTGGAACCCACCAAAACATATGATAAAACTGGTTTTGTAGATGGTAAACTTTGGTTAAACTACTATTTAAACTACTATCAATCAAAGTATGGTCATTTTTCGGAGATTCCATCACTTGGAGGCATGATTTGGAGTCTGTAAAAATGATAGAGTTCTTTTGTTGGACATTTCTATATATTCCAAAGCTAAAAGTAAAGCACGGGCTTCAGCTGTGAATATTGAACATTCTTTAGGTAGACTGATTCCATAATGTTGTTGCCCAGTCACCATTGCTGCTGCTACACCATTTCCCACCTTTGAACCATCTTGAAATGTAAAAAAAATAATAAATAAATAAATAAATAAATATATATATATATATATAATAAATGACATGACACACAGGTGTCCCTTCTAAATCGTGATCGGTACTAATATAAGGCCAGACAAAATCATTTTTAGCTATTTCTGTGCAGAATCTGGAACAAAACTCTGCAGATTTATGCAAAATGATTTTAGTAGTATAGTAACTACAAATAAAAACTTAAAATATAAAATAAAAAAAATAACATTTTTTTAAGGTTTACAATGCAAATCCATCAGATCAATTTGTTTGGTAAACAAAGCAAGTCTCATAATACAGAAAACATTACAAACTGTACTGTAAATAAATCAAACATTTGCATATTAGTCAACGATATTGCTGAAATTGATAAAAAAAAAACTGAACAAATATATATTTACACATTTACATAAATAAATAGACTCAATGATGGGTTAAAAATCTGCTGCTTACTAATAACCACTGGGATCCTATTGTATACATGTCATTCAGAGTACATGGCATTATCGATGAAAGTGAAGCTTCTTACCATGGTTTCGTCAAGAGTTTGGCTGTCAGTGGACTCATCAGGTATACTGGACAGGCATGCTGCAGGCCGACAAGCAGCACTGCTGCAAAAAGAAGATGTATAAAAAAATATATATATATTTTTTTGCAATATCATCTACGCCATGAAACACTACAATAAGAATTACACAGCTACTTCCAATTCCCCTAAGATCTGAAAGGGATAGGAAGAACTAAAAATATACATATTTCTCGATTTCATTATTTGATCAAAAGTGTCACGATGTGGGGGGAAAAGCTGACGTTGACTCACCGGAAACGGCTCTGAAATCGGGAGAGGAAGCGCGTAGAGATGCTGAGACGAGGATTGAGGAAGTTGCTCTCTGTCGTGGGCTGCAGACTGCTCAAGTCTGTGTTGAACTTTTCTGCAAGAGAGTTTACACAGCTGTTTAGTAGAGTAATAAGAATTTCACCATCACCTTAAGGATAAAATCTACTATAAATTTTAGAACTTTAGAATTTTAGAAGTGTTGGACTCGTGATCCGAAGGTTGCTGGTTCGATACTCGGTACCAGCGGGAATTGGGGGTGGGGGGAGTGAATGACCAGCACTCTCCACCACCCTCAATACCACGACTGAGGTGAGTCCCTTGAGCAAGGCACCGTTCCCCCCAACTGCTCCCCGGGCGCCGCAGCATGGCTGCCCACTGCTCCGGGTGTGTGTTCACGGTATGTGTGTGTTCACTAACTGTGTGTGTGCACTTGGATGGGTTAAATGCAGAGCACAAATTTCAAGTATGGGACACCATACTTGGCCACACTACACTTCACTTCACTTCACTTCAGAATTGAAACTTTCTAACACTAAGCATCCTACAACTGCTGATTAGTAAAGCTGGATGTCAAACACTAGTGACTAAAGCTTGACGCACACATTCTGGCCACAATTTGGTTTGTGTTGATCTCCATGCCAGCTTCTATGGCTATACAGTATACTACAGATACAAATTAAATTAAGGTTTAACAATTTATTTGTTCTAAAAACTCAAACTGAATTTGGATTAATAGTGAACAGATGAAAGAAATGAAAATAAATTTCTCACAGAACTAAAGTCGACAATCGAATTTACCAACATTAGGGCTCATTTCAAGTTTGTTTCCTGTATGTAAATGCCATTGCCATTTGTTATTAACTTATAAACAAATTGTTGGTTTTAGGGCCAAAGGAGGTTCTACAGGTTCTAGGTCGTTTGAGACAAATTTGTTAACTCTATATATTCCTGTAATCCGAGGTTAAAATCTGTGGTATTTGATGGTTGGTTTAGGATCTTCACAGCTGATTACTGGCTGCTGAGATCAAATTTTTCCCTCTGATGAAGTTCTATCAGTGTCAGAAGATTTCAGACACTTTCCTGCAGTGTGAATTCAGCTACGATGAGCATCAAACCGAGAACCAATAGGAGACCTGAACCTAATGATGCAATAAGCATGACATCTTCAACCACCTCGGGGAAAAGGCTGAAACAGTTTTGGTTTTCCATCAAGGCATGTTAGGGGTAAAATTAACGCTTAAAGGTGCTGTATGTAAGTTTTTGACTCTTCTAAAGCATAAAAATACCATAATATGTTTGCAGATATTTAAGAAACATGCAAAGTGAACATTCTTGTTTATCTGAAAAACAATGCTGAAGTCAGATATTCTGCTTTGAAAATGTCTGTTATGTGCTGGAACGCTGTCTTTGTTTTGGTTATATTAACCTGCTTAATGCCACTTTAGCCAATTATATTTCAGCAGTCCGGGTTGCCTTGATGGAAAACAGCGTATTTCATTCATTCATTCAGTCAGAAAGGCTCTCAAAGTATGCATCCGTGACGGAAATTCGACCTCCGATGGACAGTAGCAGACTTCGAAATGAGACGCAGATTCAGAGTTCCACATGAGGTTATTAATTAGCAAATAATATAAATATTACGAACGTAAACATTAGGTGAGCAGGTTACATTGCAACCCCGTGTCCTAACAACACGCTACGTGACAAGATTTGCAGTGATCAGCAATTGGGCTGTTTGCACCAGACGAAAAACGACAGAAATTTAAATACAGCCATTCAGAAGCACAGAATATGCACTCACTCACCAAATGGTTTATAATCTAATTAATACATATTAAACCTCTTTAACATTATTAAATGTAGATGCTGAATCACTGATATGTGTTGGTTTGCATTATTTCACAGTTCTAAAGTTCAATTTTAAACGGTTTATTTTATTTTAAAGACCTGAGGTGAACTATCTGCTGCTGCTTTCAGTAGTATGGCAATAAATGTCATGTTAAATGGCATTCAAAATCACATTGTTAGCATTTAACACTGAATAAAGCACATGAGGTGTACCTGAGCTGATCATTGTCAGTTTTCTGTTGTTCAGCTGAGAGAAATAGACGACGTTTCTAATATATCAATTCGAGGTGTTAGTTAGGACAAAAACTCATTTTAATATGGAAAATATTCCTTCTATTGTGTGCCGTTGCTTTTATTTAGAATATGGTTTAAATCAGCCTTTAGGCTCGAGACTCGCTCCTGTTAATGTCGCCAATCTGGCAACCTGCGCTTGCGTTTGTTTTGATCCAGGAATGCAATAACTAGTTCAACCACTGGGTGTCAAACTTACATACTGCACCTTTAACAATGTTTATGTTTGCTGTAAGGTATCATTTGAGAACTCAGGTTACTGAACATTTTACAGATTGATAATGTATGGTGTGAGGCGCATTAAGAGTCACAATAACAACTTCAAGTCATTATGAACAAAGCAATTACAAAAATGCGCCTCATCACATGACAAACCAAATTAAAAAATTTTTTTTTTTAAACCTGCAGGTGTACCCTGATTGGGTGGATCAAACTTAAGTAAATAAATAAACAAATAAATGAGCTGGAAACAAACAACATCATCCAATCAAATTAACTTAAAGAGCCCCTATTATGGGTTTTTGAAAATGATCTTCATGTAGTGTGTAACACAGCTCTAAGTGAATGAAAGCATCCAGCTGAGGTTTAAATCTGAAAGTGCACAGTGTTTAAAACTACTGATTCTTTAGCGAAATAGTTGACTCAGAGTCGAATGAATGAATCGAGTTGGGTTCGGATCTTTTGTTTGAACGAGTCTACGTCGATACGGTACATCACCAAATATGTAGTTCCAGATCCGGTCAAATGTGAACGCGCATTTGACTTCAGAGCGCTGAGGATCACGGGACTGATCATGACGTGGAGATGACGATCACTGACTGATGGAGATTCGGCTGCGGGGAATAAAGGGTTAAAGTTCATTTTCACAATGACACCACAGTATAGCCAACCATGTGCTGTGTTTGTTCCTGTCATATTTCTGATGATTGATACAATAACCTACGCTGCAGTGCGGGATTCATCGGCCATTTGATATTAAAGGAAGGAGCAGCAGAGACTATTATGTATAGGACTTTGTCAGGCTTTGACCGGGACTTTTTCAGTAACTGTTGCAGTTCATATGGACCAGTTTCTTCTTCCTCCGGATCATAACATGTAAGTGTATTTAAAATTGTTGCCTCGTTTTGTGTGGTTTGCAAAATGTGTGTTTGATTTGGTTTTAGAAGTTGTAATCACCCCGCGGCTTGTAATCGCTTATCTATTATAGATCAGTGTTTGTACTGTATCTCTCAGGTTAAATCAATATAAATAGAATTTATTTATTATTTAACAAAATAAATATTGACTAGAAGTTAAAGCTATTCACATATTGTGTCCAAAACCCGCCGCGTGCTTCTTCCTTTACCGATTTAAATGCGTTTTGTGCTCCTGATCCTCTGCTGTTTGTCGTTTCTATGGCCACCATCAGCTGTTCCTCACATGCGTGGCGCGGTCAGTTTTCAAAATAGTTGAACTTATGCCACTGTGTGGATTAATACTGAATGCGTGTCGTTGTTATTACTTGGGGTTAGGGTTAAGAGTAATATGCTGGTGTTTAACTGCATTGCTTTATTGCATTCCTGCATTGGGCTCTCACATACTTTGTGGCTGCTACTTCATAGCCGTGGTGGGCATTTGTCTCTCGCGCTGAACCCAGTCGACCAATCACAACACACTGGGTTATCGGACCAATCAGCGCAGATTAGCTTCGCGCTAAGGAGGGGTTTGGGAACAAATGAATCGCTGAACGAATCATATGGGAGTCGCTGGGATAATTAGGTAAAAATAAATGCATATTATAAGACAACGAAAGTGTTTGACCTTGCATGCATATCAGCCTGTTGTTGGAGACCCCCAAAACCAAAATATGACCATTTATAATGCAAAATAGGAGCTCTTTAAGTCAAACATGGGGTACAATGGTGACAGTCACATTAAGCAACTATGCAACTTTAGTATACCTCAGGGCTCAATGCTTGGACCACTTCTCTTTTCAGTGTACGCCACAATAGCTTAAATTAATATCTAAATAAACATGTTTATAACCAGACTGATTGCTCAGGGATAGAAGCCTTAATGTAAAACTTCAACTTAAGCAAAATAAATAAATCCAACTTAAGTTCAGTAAATAAATAAACAAAGGAGCTGGAAACAAACAACATTTTATACCATTTGTGGCCACACCCAGAGTGTCGAAATGTTGGCGAAGCAGAGTTCCAGATTCTTCTTCATCATCTTCCTCTTCAACTCCTGAGCTTCCTGTGGAGCTCACCTGACTGAGGGAATCAGTGTCCTCTAAAACAAAAAATGCAATAAAACAGATAACGTTGAATTAACATGGACATTTAACTCTTCAGGTTGTTTCATACTCTATAGTGGGACTGCACAATATATCGTTTCAGCATCGACATCGCAATGTGCGAATCTGCAATAAGTCACATCACAGAATCTCACGCGAATTTAAACCATTTAGACAAGAAATTATAAATTTGCCAATTTAACAACGATCAATTGTGTTTAATTATACATTGAAGACTATAATGTTATTTTTCATTTGATTATTGAATTTCTGTACCTCAATATTGCTATATTGCTTTTTTACAATTTTGTACATTTTAAGCTTTTGGTACATTTGCAGATGCACTCCCCTAAAAAAAAATCCTCCCACTCAATGTAAAATATGAATTATTTCCAAATAGAATCATCTTGTGAATGTATATTCTTATCGCAATATATACCACAGAAAAACTAAATATTGTAATGTCAGTTTTTTTTTTGTTTTTTGTTTTTCTTCATCGTGCTGCCCTACTCTACAGTGCTTCAAACAGTGTAATGTCACTCACGGTCATGCGGCTGGTCACTATGGGAAGCTGGGCTTTCAGCAGAGCAAGCACTATCTGGACTTAATTCCTCTTCCTCAGGATCACCAGCAGTCCCCTCACACAGAGCTTTAACATCAAACTCTCTGCCGAAAAAAAAAAATAGCAGTATATATAGTGATAATAGCAGTAATAATAGTGAGTGAAAGTGATGCTGACTACCAGTCACTTTTATATAGCAATATCTACCTTTTTCTGGGTACAGATCTACAGTATGTAAAGAACACACTTGTCTTATACAGTTGCTTAATTCTGTCCTCATATCAATTCAGCACAATCCCACAGTTTTTAACAAAAATAAAAACTGTACCTCCAATCAAACTAACTCAAGTCAACCATGGAGTAATGGTGACAGTCACATTAAGCAATTATGTAACTTTGGTATACCTCAGGTGTCAATGCTTGGTGCCCTTCGGTTTTCAGTGTACACCATAATAGCTTTGATTAATATCTAAATAAACAAACGTTTATGACAAATATATCCAAATGTAAATAAATATAACAAATGTTTATAACCACACTGATTGCTCATGGATAAAAAGCCTTAATGTAAATCGATCTGAATGGACTTCGGTGTCAAGTTAAAAAAAAAATTGAAAAGACTGAAGATCTGAAATAACTGCATCATGAAAAAATAAAATGGATGAATGGGCAGTTCACCCAAAACTGTTGTCTTCCTTTCTTTATTCTGCTGAATGCAAAATAATAGACTTTGCAGTTTGCACATGGAAACCGCCAACCATTTACTTCAAGTCAATAGTTACATGTTTTCAGCTTTCTTCAAAATATGTTCAGTGTTCAACAGAATAAAGAATGACACAAAGTGAGTACAGTTCATTTTTGGGTGATCTCTCCCTTTAAATCAGACAAACTGAACGGATTCAAAAAAAGAGATTGCACAAAAAACATTTTGGATCCAGTTCAATTAAGAAAAGTAAGTCCACATATGGGGCGTCACGGTGGTGCAGTGGGTAGCAAGAAGGTCGCTGGTTCGAGCCCCTGGCTGGGTCAGTTGGCATTACTGTGTGGAGTTTGCATGTTCTCCCTGTGTTTGCGTGGGTTTCCTCCGGGTGCTCCAGTTTCCCCCACAGTCCAAAGACATGCACTATAGGTGAATTGAATAAGCTAAATTGGCCATAGTGTACAAGTGTGAGAACGAGTGTGTATGAGTGTTTCCCAGTGTTGGGCTGTGGCTGGAAGGGCATCCGCTGCGTAATACATATGCTATATAAGTTGGCGGTTTATTCCGCTGTGGCGACCCCTGATGAATAAAGGAACTAAGCCGAAAAGAAAATGAATGAATGAAGTCCACATAAATATTTCTAATGTCATTCTCACTCATCCTGGCATTTTTCATTATTAAACTGAAAACAAACTGCCTTCCATTTCTATCAACAGTTCTTGTGATGCTGGTTAAGCATCTGCTAATTGAATAAATGTAAATAAACTTGGCCCCTAAATGAAAAATGAACCAGGCCAGATGTCATCATAAGAGATTTACCCTTCACCAGTGGACAGAGCGGTGCTGTTAGCAGGATATAAAATGTATCCGGTCTTTTCTGAGGAGCTGAGCTCTGGATTGAAGTTCTCCTCTCCGTGCGGCAATTGCAGAAAGTCTGGCCCTTGGAGTGAAGAGCTGAAGCCATCTCTGGAAACCTAAGAATAATCAAACAAACATTTTCTTATTTCAAATATGACACCAGATGATTATGGTTACAATTATTGAAGCTTGTCAAGACATATTTTGTGTTAAAATTTTAATGCTGTTGCTGGTCTCACTTGACAACTTGAAAATACTTCCTGCATTGGCTGTGCTGGAATCTTGTGCTCTCCTGTCGAAGGTTTATCATAGTGATAAGAAAGGAGTGAGCCAAACCATAATTTCTTTCTGATATTTTTTCACTCGAAGCCAAAATACAAGACCAACTAGACACATATAATCAACTCATCAAGAGCGCATGATGCAAGCACTAACAAACTTCATGTAAGTTCATAAATGGCACAAAAACGTTAATAAATGGAGTTAATGTCAAATAGAGAATGTGGACAGTAACATCAAGAAATGATTGGGATACCTCAGGTCTTGGTGCTTGTCCTGCTTTTCTTTTTAGCGTATACGGGTATTTTTCTAATATTAAACCAACAGCAAACTGAACTACATTTCTGAAACAAATTCACTATTCTATATGACTTATCAATAAGCTCAAACATTCATATATATATATAAAAAAAAACAATACATCATGAATAAACTGCCGTCAGCCTGAATGAGTTTGATTCATACACTGATGGTGTTTGTTGATTCATTCGGTTGAGCACTGACTCAGTTTCCTCTGTATAGAGTTCACCATGATGGATTAAGACACCCTTAAGTTGTATATTGATTGATCATTAATCTGCTTTATGGTTTAATAGACAAGCAACAATGTAGTAACAGAAGGACGCTAGTCTTAATGAAACCATGGACTAAATGTTCAGAGACTTTAACAGATTTGAGATGAACATAAATTAAAGACAATGTTAGCATCTTTAATTGTTGGAATAACTGGCTAATTTTGAACTTTTTGCCATTTTTATCTATATTGGGGCAGCGTAACTTGTGGTAATGGTGGCTCAGTGGTTAAGACTATCGCCTCACAGCAAGAAGGTCGCTGGTTCGAGTCCCGGCTGGGCCAGTTGGCATTTCTGTGTGGAGTTTGCATGTTCTCTCCATTTCCTCCGGGTGCACCGGTTTCCCCCCAGTCCAAAGACGTCTTATAGGTGAATTGCGTAAACAAAATTGGCCGTAGTGTATGAGTGTGTGTGTGTGTGTGTGTGAATGAGAGAGTGTATGGGTGTTTCCCAGTACTGGGTTGTGGCTGGAAGGGCATCTGCTGTGTAAAACATATGCCAGAATAGTTGGCGGTTCATTCTGCTGCGGTGACCCTGATAAATAAGGGACTAAGCTGAAGCAAAATGAATGAATGGAGTACTTAGATGACGTGTCAGTGTCTAATTATTATTCATGAGACCGAGTTTTCTCAAGTAGGAAAAGTCTGTACTGAAATTTCAAAATACCTGACGATAGCAGCATTTCCTGCTTGCATTTTGAGCGCTGTTGAGTGGATTATTGAACACTGCTGATTGGCCATTGTGTTCATGCGCTCAACAGATATGACTGTGATTGGCTCTAATGATCATTGGTTTACAAGAGCATTTACACCGACACTGCAGTGTTTGCAGATTGATCATCAGTAGATTGACACTGTATTCAAACAATTCAGTGACGAGGACTTTTCAGTCCCTTTAAAGTAGAAGTGCTCTTTAAATATAACATTTTTGCATTTCCTCATGAGTTTCCTCCATTGCTCGCTGTATTCTTTCTCTCCTGCTTTGCTTCACCGCCCTACCTTCTGCCCACAGCTTTTCATGCCAATTTAAGTTGCATTTCTTAAAATTCTGAGGTCACGCAATTTGTCACGGACTTGAACAGAGAGATGGAGCAAGGGGGGGTTTGTGGCCCTTTATCAACAACAAAACTTCTAGTCAAATTATAAGTATATTTTACTATTTACAGTTTAAGGCAAAATTATTTCCCAAGTTATACAAAAAGGCAAAATTATTAGCTCTGAGAAATATTTATTCTTAAAAAAAATTTAAATAAATAAATCCTGTTTAATGGAGAATATTTTTCTCAACAACAGTTTTAATAACCAATTTCTACTAATTGATTTCTTTTGAATTTACCATGATGACAATACATACTATTTTACTAGTTATTTTTCAAGATATTATAAGTAATCAGTAACTAGTATTCAGTTAAAAGTGCCATTTAAAAGCTCATCTAGCTTAATTAGGTTAACTATGGGTCATTGAACAACAGCGGTTTGTTCTGTAGACAATCAAAAATAATAGTTTCTTAAGGGGCTAATAATATTGAATCATATCAAATGTAAAAAACTGAAAGAAATAAAGCTCTCCAGATGGAAAACACAGGACAAACTGTGAAAATGTCCTTGCTCTGTTAAATATAACTTGGGAAATATTTTTAAAAGAAATAATGTCACAGGAGAATCCATTTTCCCTTGTTGGCAGGTAGAGGTTGTTGGCGTGACATGGTTCAATATTTTTGTTTTCCATTGAGCTCTTGTTATAAAAACTGCTGTGTTATTACATTTTGAGCCAAATCTCAAATCTGTCCTATGAGGTGTGACTGTCTCAAACATAGTTCAATCAATTAAAGCTCTTATAAATTAAAAATGAACATCTTTAAATTATGAATAAATATCCAGGCCAAATTTTACAAGTAGCTATTTTAGTAAATGGCAATGCTTTCTTTTCCATCCATACATTTCTAAAAACATAGGAACTTGCTACATTTAGTCACTGAAGACTCTGGTGTGACACAATTTTATATATATTTTTTTATGCATAGTTGAAATTTTGTATTTTTTTTGCAATAACGTTTGAATTTGAACGCATTGAATTTCCATTCCTAAAGAAGTTTGGTGACCAAACTCTTATTTTACTGGATATAACTGTTTAATAAAATGGTTCTCTTTAAATGCAACAAAAACTATTGGCTATATTTACTGAAAAACAGATAATAATTAGGGGTGTCATATAATTGTTTCTTCGGTGCACCGCGCTGCAGACACGGACAATTCGGTATCGGTTCAGTAATAGATCCTAACCTGTTATTACATATTGACATCATTTATCTCATATGCGCTATGGTAGAATACTATGGCACGAAAGGTGAGCACGAGTAATTAAAACGCAGAAATTGTGCACAATTCACTGCGTGTGTTTGCTGGACAGTCTTTCACTGACACTGAAGTTACAGCAGAAGCCCCTATTTCACTGCTATGGAGAAAATGAAACTCTCTCTCACTGTGGCCCCTTTGACCTGCTGGCGTGATGTTACCTCTCCTCTCGGCTGTAATAGCGATACTTGTGGATTCAGACACGAGTGTCTTTTCTCCATTGCGTCTATCATGGCTCAGCTGTGATCGCCGCATCAGTTTATCAGTGTCACTTATCGGTGAACAGCGCCAGCACGTTAGAGACAATCGCAGTCCTTTCTGTTGAGAGCGTGACCAATCATAGGCATTTAACAACTCACTTGACAACGCTTAAAAAGCAAGCGGGATATTTACATTTGTTTGTTTGTTTGCTTTAAAGGCTCATGTTGTTCTGTGGATGTACTTGAGTTTTGTTTGATGCGTTCAAAAAGAGTGTTTTCTTTGAGCAGGTAATATTAAAGTACAGTTCATATATCTGACTGCTTTTATTAAAAGACAAGATTGTATTACAAATACATAGAAAATGTATTTATAAATTATACATTTTAAATCAAGAATTATTGTGCTGTGAAGTAAAATAGAATTGTGTATGGAAAGCATCGTCAATGTACCGTGATGCACCGAGATATGGAATTGAACCGAATCGATGACATGATAATCGTTACCGAACCGTGAGACCAGTGTAGGTTCACACCTCTAATAATAATAATAATAATAATAATAATAATATATAATTTCAAAAGAGGGTGTACTCATTTATGCTGAGCACTGTATATTAAAAACTAGTAGAAGAAACTTACACTGCAGATCTTTTCCTCCTCCTCTACATCTTCAAGATCTTCATCCAGCAGGCTGTCCAGGCTCTGCGGGTGGAAGCGAGGATCTTCCTCCAGCTCTTCCTCCCCCATGACTCTGCTGGGAGTGTGTGAGAGAGGAAGCTGATTGCTTTTCATCTCAAGCACTGTGCGGATGGCGAGTGGATCCGACTGCACTGCCCAACGTCCCTGTGGCTGGTACTGTACTCTATTGGCGGCGCCAGTACCATCCTTTTCACCTCCTCCACCCTGAAATAACCAGGAGATCCATTTGTCAACAAAGAACACAATGCGTAATGGTATTTTATTTTAAAAGGCACCTATTATGCCCCTTTTTACATGATGTAAAATAAGTCTCTGATGTCCCTAGAGTGTGTATGTGCAGTTTCAGCTCAACATACCGCCCAAATAATGTTTTCTAACTCTTTGAATCTGCCCCTTTTAGGCTCTGATCCTAATTGTTCCATTTTGGTGACTGTCGCTTTAAATTCAAATGAAATTGTGCTCTTTTCAATAGAGGGCAGAGCTACAAATGCCTATGTGTCAGCATAGTGGCAGATTCAAAGGCAAGACTAATATTCTATGCTAATGAGGGAGAGATGGTCACTAATGGGCGGGGATTTCCCTCTCTGATGACACGTACAAAGGGAGAATGTCAAATCAAAGTGTTTCTACAAACTGTTTTTATAAAGTGTGACTATAAAAAATTAAATTAATAAATTTTTACCATTAGAAGCTGGTTATATTCACACATTGTTGCCACACAACTGTGTCAAAACCCCTTATAAGAGTGTTTTTTGCATAATAGACCGCCTTTAAGAAGAACATACATACCAGTCTCCGGACCCACATCGGCATTTTGCCATTGGTTTGGAGCACCACAGAATCCAAAGATGCTAAAACAGAAAAGTAAAAGCCCATTTTTTTTCTCTACAAATTATTTCTTGTGTAGTTATTGAGAGGCCTAAAGCCCTCTTCGGATGGGACTAGTTTTCCAAAGAACATTTGAGTTACAAATCTGTTCAATTCTTGTCATTTCATGTATGGATTTGGACAGGACTAACATTTCAGTGTTTATTACAGAGTTAGGAGAATGTTATTACACAGGACCACATGTTCAGGATATAGAAAAGTACAATTGAAAATCTGATCAAATGTGTTTTGAAATTAAATAGATTTACATTTAAGCACTTTGAAAAAGTAAAAGTAAAACACCCCAAGTTGTTTAAGGTTTAAACATTTTATAAAAGTAAAAACACAATATACATTTAACAAAATAGTAACAACGGTTTTATAGAACTTCTTATAACAAAGTCTTTGGAATAAATGTATTTAAACTTATATAATTTTCACGTTATGCAATTGAAAGCAGAAATTAAAGTACTGATATTACAGTAGCCAGTCTTAACATTTGGGATTTCATTTGTTTTTTTATTTCTTTGCAGGGTAGCAAACACATCTACATCCATTATTGGTGCGCAGAAAGCAGAAACCTGAATACTGGCATGTTATATATTGTACGGTAGTTCACGTTGACCAAAACACACAAGAAAACGCTTTTTGGGAAAAAAAATAAAACATTTTCAGCAATAACAGACATTCACATTCAGACGAGATTAGATTTCTCACTGGACCGCCAAGTTCGCTGAAAAAAAGTGGGTAATTTGCTCTTGAATTTAAGAAAAAGACAGACATGGCAGATTCGGAAACGAAGTTCTTTTTTAATTTGTTTCGGCAGCTTGAAACGGCTCACCAAAACAAACTTTTGGGGTGGGGCGGGGGGGGGGGGACTGCATTTTGACTCCAAAACACCTTTGAGCTACCATTGGTCAGTTGCAATCGGTGGGTGTGTTCTGGAACTCCACCTTCTTCGGTGTGCGTTTACATCAGCCACCGATTTGTTTCTCATTCAACAAAGGTCAAACAGGAGAAAAACAACAACAACATGAACAAGCTGGAGAGTCAAGTAGCAGAGCAGATGTTTACAGAACATTTCTTCTCTCACAGCTGCCATTTTTGTTGTTGTTTAGGAGTAGACCGGTATACGCGAGCAACGTGATGCATGTACAACTCCACCTCCTGCAGCGCGGAGGTGTCTGAATCTTGGAAAACAGTATACCGTCCAAGTTCTTTTTGCTCTCAAACAAAAAATGAAAATGTTTTTTGCTCTTCCATTTTGTCTGAAGTATACCGAGGCCTTTAAAAATCACAATGTACGTCTGTGAAAAAGTTCTCCAATTTCACCCAGTAAAACTTGCCCTGTCCAAATAGGGCTTAGACTTAAGGACGGGACTAGTTTGGTTTTCTTGTGAGCTTTGGTCAACTACCATACAATCTCTAGCACACTGGTATTCATGTTTCTACTTTAAGTGCACCAATAATGGATGTAGATGTGTTTGCTACTCTGCAAATAAATTAAAAAATTTAATAAAACAAAATTAAATGAGAAAAATCAACAAGAGCCAAATCAGGAACATTGTCAAGACTGGCTATTGTAATACCAGTTTCAGGTAAGAGTCCTTTTAATTTCTGCAGTCAATTTCATAAAATGAAACTTCCAGTGGTTTCATTTATTATAAGAAGTTCATTAAAAACCATAACGTTAAAATTGTTAACTTTTTAATGTTTTTTTATATAATTATCTTCTTATATTAAATGTATCTACTTGTTTT
>CAIGQV010000724.1:122309-144533 GCA_903798115.1 Danio jaintianensis | reverse complement strand
ATATATATATATTATATATTAAACACTAAACAAGCTAGGACGTTTTACTTTAGCACATATAAAACACAGACTCTTCTACCTACGTAATAAACACAGAAATGTTAGCCCTGTTCAAATCCATACATGAAATGACATCAGCTGAAAAGAAATGCAACTCAAACACCTTTTGGAAAACCAGTTCCGTAAGAATAGGGCTGAATAACACTACGGAGAAGATGGAATTACCCACCATCTGTGGAGTCGAGTCTGTCTGGGGTCCTGCAGTCCTCCACACCATCTTCAGGGTTTACTTCTGCCATCAAGCCGTCCTCCTCTTCCTCCTCCATGTGAGGCGGTGCATGACAGGGCACGGAGATGTAGGTCTCCCTTCTGTGAAATAGGAAAAATTTGATGATTTTAATGCCGTAAGGAAAAAGGTGTCAAACACTACCAATAAATAACTTTCAAATGTGACCACGGACCACAAAACCAGTCATAAAGACAATTTGTTTTTAGATGTTTTAGAAATTTGAAATGGAATAAATAAGCTAGGATTAGGGTGTAAGGAAAGAACAATGTTCGGCCAAGATATTTGAAAATCTGAGGGTCCAGAAAAATAAATATAAAATAAATAAAAATATTGAGAATTCTTGGCAACTAATCAAAAACTTTAAAAGTTAAGTTTTGATATATATATGGTACAAAACCTGCAAAATATCTTCATGGAACTCGATCTTCATTTTATTTTCTAATGATTTTTACATAAGACAAAAATTTTAAATCAACAATTATTTACTCATACAATATTTTGTTGGCTATTCCTACAAATATAACAGTGCACCTTAAGATTGGTTTTGTGTAAGGGTGCTCCGATCGAACTTCCGCTCTTTTAACGTTTGTGGTTGCTAAGCGACACTCATAGCATTTTAAAGACGCAGAATCGCTTCTTTACATTTTACATTGTGTAAATGGCAGATGTTCCTTTTAGCTGCATAAAAACACAAACATATTCAAATTGTAAAGCAAGCAGCGCTCAAGTAATAATGAACGGATGTGTCATCAGTGCTTTTGGTTTTGATGAGAGGGTTTGTCTGTGCAGAATTCAATCGCGGAGCTGAATTGAACAGTACGAACTACAATGTAGTAGTAGACTACTATTACTACTAGTAATAATATTAACAACAGCTACTTTCGTATTATTTCTCTGAAACATTGTTTTCTAAAGGGGTGCAGCTGTAACCTAATCCAATGTTTTCGATTAAATACATGTTATTGTAATAATAACAATTATTATAATTTTTTTCTTATTAATAAAAAGGTATAAAGACATTTCTCTGATGCACTAAAGACCCAAGACTGTGGACTGCTTATATTAGAGAGTATATTACAGAAACATGAGATGACTGATTTGAAGGAATATTTTAGCTATAGCCTTTTTTCTGGCGTTCTTTCTGCCTAAAGTTTTCTAGAGCTACATTTGTTTTATTTCATATATTGTTTTATTTTCTTCTGGAAAGTTGTAATTGTCAAGCTCTAAGCCATGAGTGCCCAAACATTTTCTTATGAAGGGCCAAAAACCAAACTTGATTGAGGGACCCCCAACATTCTGCCTCTCTTCTCAGAGGGGATGGAGGGCCAAATCAAAGGTTATAATGGGCCAACTTTGGACCGTGGGCCCTAGTTTGGGCATCTCTGCCCTAAACTGTTCTTATTAGCTAACCAAGCACAGGCTGCTATGCTTTAGTTTAGTATGTTGCTTGTCAATAAATTCAGTTGTCCTATAATATTTGTAATATACATGAATAAAAACATGATTAATAAAAGGCTTCAATTAGACCCTGTAATTGGTATCGGCCGATATGGCTTCAAGTGATCGGTAATCGGCCCCAAAAGTCCTGATCGGAGCACCTTTAGTTTTGTGTTTTAGAAATGATCTTCAACTTAATTTTAATCTTAAACACACACACACACGCATGCACACGCACGCACACACACACTCTCTCTCTCTCTCTCTCTCTCTCATAGTTTTCTTCTTGCCTCTTCCAGTAAAAATGTCTAAACATTCTTAAATCATACAAATAATTCTAATATGTTTTCTGTAAAAAAACAAAAACCATTCTTGTTTTCTCCATTTAAATAAAATGAATGAATGAAGCAAGCATTTGTGAGCAAAACTAATTTCTGACAATCGGATTTTATTTATATATATAAAAAAACAAAAACAAATTAACCCTTTGACTGCCCCTCTACCAAACGGTTGACCATGTTTTTACAGTTTTAAATAATGACTGTTAAAGTCATTTAAAGAATGCCTGTTTTAAATAATGGCTCACACACAGCATTGTTGGTTTACAAAATAATAATAATAAAAAAATTAATTAAAATTTAACAAATATCCTGTTGCACTACTACACTTGATTTTGGTTTTATTTTACAAAAACAAGAAGGCATGTTAAATGAGAACCTGAAATATTTTATGGCATACTTCCCAAAAAAAAAAAAAAGGGATTTAGTATTCAAAAATGTTTTATTTTGAATATTGTTTTTAATAAATTGGTCTTACATTTCATATTTTCAGATTTTTCATAGTAGATGATTTTTCATAGTAGTCTGGTACTTTTACCATAAACCGACATATCAACCATTTGGTAGAGAGGGGGAAACCATTAGAAATTAGAGGATGTGTTGAAAAAAAAAATGCGATGGAATGTGTTAACAAAATGCATTGTGTTAACTAGCGACATTAGGAGTTAAGAAATGCAATCGAAACATTTTTTTCTTGGTGGGGTAGTTAAAGGGTTAAGAAAACAAACATCCAGACTTAATTTGATTATTTTGCATCTCAAGTAAACACGACTGCAATAAGAACATCTACATATATTTGTAAATGGAAAACAAAAATGTGAAAGGTTTTAATCTGCCATAAGTTTATCAATTTAATACTTTTGCATTAAGAAGATCTGTATTGTACTACTGGTGACTCCATGTAACCTTGAAAAGTCATAAACGGTATGTTCATTTGAGAATATTATGAACACGGCATGTAAGAATCATAAACATTTGTCACAACGCTTAAGTGGTTTTTCATAACCACATTTTCCCTTAAAATGATAATTAAAACATGTTCAATTAATCATCGTATTGTCATCAGTGTGGCACAGTTCACACAGAAGTGAAATCCCTCCACTAAGCAGCTTTTCACAAACATAACTGGCAAACTTCAAGGTTCCCAATGCAGACAGGTTCCACTGGAAGTTGCAAATGCTGCGAAATGTGCACAAATGGCATAAACATCAACTAGTCTGTGTCAACACCCGCCAATGTAGACATGAGCTCTACCTGACGGCTTCTTGTTTTGTGGGAGCCCGCTGGAGCCTCAGGCCTGCTTGCTGCCTCCTCTCTGCCAACCTCTTCCTCATTGAGTTGGTCATCTGAGAGTCCAGCCGCCACACAAACACACAGCTGGATAAACACACACAGAAAGAGATTAAACTGTATTGTACAATGGTCTAACACATCAGTTCACCCAAAAAATGTGTCTTTTAAAATTAACTCTTCTACATAACATTCCAAACTTCCAAGTTAAAAACAGAATGTGGTATTTTTTTTATTTTTTTGCCAAAAAAATGGACCTTAATGGGAACCAAAACTGCCTGATAACCAAACAATAGTTAAATCAAACTTGTTTTTCTTTTAAATTTAGTTTAATCGTAATAGAAAAAATAGGCAGATTGCTTTTGATTGGGAAAAAAAAAAAAAAAAAAAGAGTTAATTATGCCATTAACACTTTTGGGTTAGGTCAACCAATATTGGATTTTGTTGATACAATAATAATTGGTTCAAAAGAAAGTTGAAAGGCAACAAAATGTTTCAATACTCATTAAAAACTATTTAATTTCATATTTTAGTGTTCACTTCCTGTGACGAGGCACAATGAATTGCCACAGTTGTTTGCATCATCAGAATGCCCAGAAATGGATATTTTGAGCATAAAAGACTGATGACATGGATTTTCTGATGGATGTCAAGTCAAGTCATGTTTATTTATATAGCGCTTTCACAATGTAGATTGTGTCAAAGCAGCTGAACATAGTTCTAGTAAAGTCCAGATTTCAGAGTTGAAGTTCAGTGTAGTTTAGTTCAGTGTGGTTTAAATTTCACTGCTGAAAGTCCAAACACTGCAGAGCAAATCCACCGAAGTGCAGCTTCACAAGTCCCGATCCGAGCAAGCCAGCGGCGACAGTGGCGAGAAAAAGGAAAAAAAAAAAAAAAACTTCACCAATTGACAAAGTGAAGGGAAAAAAAACCTTGAGAGAAACTAGGCTCTGTTAGGGATGACCATTTTTCATCTGGCCAAACTTCCTGTTCAGAGCTGCAGTCTAGGTGCTGGAGGCTAAAGAAGCTGGACGTCCATCGTGGAGAAGCTGCAGGTGTGAGTAAGGGACCGGCGGGCGGTCAGGTTGGCCCACAGGATCAATGTGGGGACTCTTTTTATCACAGTGGATCATTCAGGAATCAGTCTCATGCACTCCATTTCTCCATGACGACCACAGCATCAGTTTGGGATACGTCCTGGTCCAGGATGTCCACTCCAGGATGGAGAAACACATATCCGTTCTTTTGTCTTTATGATTATTAATAAAGTTGAATGTTTAAGAGCCTAGATTATATGATGACCTTAGTGTCATCCCACTTCAGAGTAAAACTGGAATAATGTGTGTTTGATTGCTTTTCTGTATGCCAAAGGATTTGTTTCCTCAGGATCTACAGAGCCAGGTCAGAGGTCATGGAGACCTCTTGAGTGGACCTGGACTCTTGAAGAACTGGAAACAACTGTTGATATTGTTATTTGCTAATGTGTTAATTATGTCTAAAGTGATATTGGCCATTTTAAGAGTTACATTTTTTAAAGTTAATTCCTTGGTATGTAAGCTAGCAGTTTGGAAGTAGATTATACCGTTTTTTTAACCAGTTTTGATAAGTACACTCAGCCTTGGGTAAGAAAAAGATTGTACTTTGAGTGAGTATGTTCTATTCGATTGTGGATCCTTTCACAGGTCTGGGGTCAGCTTTGAACAGCCTAGTGGTTGTCTGACGCTTGTATGCTTGAGACATCATTCAGAATTGTACGCACACACTCACGTGGAAATATTCCTAGTCTATCTGTGTTTTAACCAATAAGGTTAAAATGCATATGTATGACGCAGTTCATGACGCTATGTGAGAGTATAATTGTTGTCGATTTATGATTGTAAGCAGAGCGGCCTACGAACTCATTGCGAGACTTGAAGCTGGCTTCTGCTGATGAAACTGCAAACTATCTTTAGTAAACTTAATTTATGTGAATCTCTGACTCCGGCTCTTCTTCATCTGACAGACTGGTCCTTTTTGGGTTCAAACTGTCAATCATCCCTACAAGATGAATCAGATAAACTTTATCTGCAACCATCTTTAGCAAATTAAGGTACAGAGCTAGATATATAATGGCTTACATGGCAACGCTTTAGTGTATATTAAAAAAAAAAATCATTTTCTTGGAATGCAGTAGCATAACACTACAATTTTAAATTTGTGTAATTGGATAACAATTAGCAAAGTCATTATAAATATGTCATTTACAAAGTGTTGTAAAAATTATTTTAAAAATATTATAGGCCTTAAAAAGAAACAATAAATGAATAAAAATATATATAAAATAAAATAAATAAAATCACATTTTACGTGGCAGAATGTGCATTTTACAGAGGTTTGCTATAGAACTCTATCCAATACAATTTTGGGGCCCAATCTTACAGATAAATATGCAATAATTTAGTCTATATTATTTCATATAACATTGGATGTTTTTGTACAAAGGTTTATTTCAAATAATCTATAAATTCCATCAAATGTTTTTTTTCCCCTGAAAATTTGATGGTCATCCATCCTAACCATTTAGTAATAAAACATTTAGTTCAGTTGGACAACAAGCAAAGTTCTAAACTAAAAATGGAAAACTCACAAACTTAAAATAGTAATCAAGTCTTTTGTTTGAACACTTTAATGGATAGTTCCTCCAAAACTGAAAATTCTTCATATTTTGAAGAAAGCTGGAAACTTGTAACCATTGACTTCCAAAGTATTAGTGTTTCCTATTACACAAGTCAATGGTTACAGGTTTTCAGCTTTCCTCAAAAAATCTTTAGTGTTTAAGAGAAAAAAACTCAAAAGTTTGGAACCACTTGAGGGGAGAGTAAATAGTGAGTAACTTGTCATTTTTGGGTGAACTATCCCTTTAAATTATTAACATTTTGATCAAATTGAATTTAAATCATTATTGATATTATTAAGATCATACAAGAACTCCATCATTATATGGCTTGAAAGCAGTTTTACCTGTCACCAGACACAGTGATGAGATGCCTGCAGTCCTGGCTGAACTTCATACCTGTAACAATTTCTGTGAGGGAACAAAAGTTTGCTGAAAACTGAGGAAACCAATTATTTTTTTGACTAAGCTCCATGAATTCAGTAATTTAGCAAGATAATCTTACCCGAATGTCCAAATAAGGTGGCCACACATTCGCCTGACTCATAATCAAAGACACAGATATTTTTGTCTGAACAACTGGTGGCCAAAAACATCCCAGAGGGATCCAACTGAACCTAAGAGCCGGAAAACATAAATGAAGTTACTCTGTTAGTTGGCTATATCATTAAGAGCATTTACAAAAACACACACACACCTTTAGCAGTGTCCCGTCATCGTTCAAAGAGCCCTTGAAACACTTCTTCATCTTTCCACTCCTCACATTATACACTCTGAAAATCCAAAAACAAGCCTTTAAAAGGACATTAAAATGCCAACTCTAGATATAATAATGGCGCTGTTGCACAACATCAATGCAGACAAATATTGATAGCAATATCAGCTTTAAAAAAAACAAAACAAACATCCTTTACATTTTTTGTGTATAAAAATTACAAACAGAATTAAGATTTCACTCAAAGACCCTACCTAATGTTGCGGTCCTGGCACGCGATGGCCGTGTGTGTGCGTGTGGCATCCAGGTCCATGTCATACAGCGTTGTCTTCTCAACTATGTGATGTGATCGTGAGAAGACCAAGCCATCTGAAGTCTTTAAAAGTAGAGACAAAAAACAGTCCATTTAAAAAAAACATGGCATTCAAGGCTGATTTATCACTTTTTTCTTTTTTTTAATGTTCAATGATTGAGACAGACGTGCTGATATTGACCTTCAACATACAGAGAATGTTTATCATGCTTTTAGAGGGCTTTTTAAGAATGTTCGCATTACAATTTGCAGCTGTGATTATAAAAGCATCAAATGCTTAAACTAATTGACCCTTCTCAGGCAGTTTGATTGACAGCCGATCTGGCAAATCATAACACGATATTCTGTGCCCCTGCCACAGTCTGCCATGTTGTATTATTTTTCAGTTTATTTCACTCCCAATTTTTTAAATATTTTGCTTCTATTATTCTGGATTCTGTTTTGATGGCTTAATTAAACGTTAGTAACCAAAGTGTATGAAAAAAGCTATTAAAATCATTAAACATGCAATTTAACTGATGATTTAAAGCAAATTCATTGGTGTCCTATGATTTAATGTTAGCAGAATTCCATTTTAATGATTTCATTCAATTTAATTACATTTTAAAAACACGTCCATTTATTTGAATTCATAAAACATTTTTTTATTTTTATTTTTAAATAAGCATGTATAAAAATTATTTCAATAGAGAATTGTGGAAATACAAGGGGAGCGTAATGAAGAATCGAACCAAGGATCTGAGAATCCTTGTAGCAAACTTGTGCTGTTTCAAGAAAACCACCATTCATTTGTGTTGTGTTTTATTTTCAGTTGTTTATAATCATTTATTCTTCATTTAATTATTTTAATTATATGATCATTAGTCATTTATATAATTATCATTATATCATTTTATTGATTATTACTTAAGAAAATGACAAATAATAATCAAATCATTATGTTTTTATATTCTACTATTACTATTGTCCTATAATTATTGCTTTATTATTTTCTTTTTCCATATTGTTATAATCTTATGACCTTGTGGATTCAAGCAACACTTGTTTTCAAGAGTAAGAGATGAGAGTACATCTTCATTTCAAGGTCTGTATCGTCACTGGACAATGTCGTAAAGCAGTAATTTTTCTTTGCTGTTGCTTGTCGAAGTCTGAAGTATTGCATTGAAACATACGTAACTAAGATTATTCAATAAACTCTGCTCTTTCTTTATCATCATTACTTCGTCTCCTGCTTCTGCTCCTCTCTGGCTTTCTCTTATACTGATAGGAGATTGTTAATTCAGTTGAACACTGGTTAACCGGCTCCGCTGGCTTGTTGTCTGGATACTCAGAAAAACAGACATTTTCTGACAGGATCTGGCATCCGGGGCTAGATCTTATTTATTTGGCATGGAGACTGTGATCTAACAGTAAGGAAGCTTAATTTTACATCAAAATAAAAATGATTGTTAAATAAATGTTCTGTATTAAATTAATATTCCTAATTTAAAAGGATTAAAATAAATAAATCCGCTTGTTAAGTCGTGACGTATCGGTGACGTACGAAATACTGTTTCCAAGCCGCTACTCATTTGAATTGAGAAAATGTTCGTTTAGGACCCCTTTTTAGTACTATCACACATTAAAGTGAATTTGATATAAAATCATGGTGTACACAACAGCCTCTGGACTTGCTGCATCACAGACACCAATATTTTAATAAATTATAAAAAATTAATCACTTTCTGGCCATCGGATATTAGGCATAGATATATATATATATTGCGATTGTGATTTTCGAAAGTATTACATCGCTTTGTAAACGTTTATTATTACCATTTGATGAGTCTCCCCATACAGTTTGATAGAGCGCTTGGACCCGGAAGCCGCTTTGTGTGACGTCACACTTAACAAGCGGATATAAACTAGACTGGGGCTCCTTGTATTTTTATCCTAAATAATTGTTTAAAATCTCCACAAGCATGAACATACTTTGAATCTCCTCCAGGGCAGCCTATTTATTTAATGGCTGTATGAATAGTTCAACCCTGCTTCAGCACACTTTCCCGTAGGTTTCAAACAAGCCTAAAGAACCCAATAACTTTGATCAGGTGTGTTCAATTAGGGTTAAAGTTAAAATGTGCATATATGTGTATATGCTATCTCTGAAATAAACCTAATAAAACACCTCATTACATTATAGCAGGAGCAGGAAAATATGGAAAACCTCCACAGTATCCTCACCTTCTCAGCAGATCGAAAATATACACTCTTGTCTGCGCCACAGCTGACCATACACAACTCTGAATTCAATCCTGCGAAAACACATGCAGACAAACGTGTGATATGTCAGAATAAATTTAAAATAAAAGACTGCATGAGCAGCGATCCGCTATTAACTCACCTGTAAACTTGACAGCAGTGATTGAGGCCGAATGATCATAAACGGTCTGCACTAGGTTACATTTGCTCTCCATGTCAAAGATGTGAATCAGTCGATCACGACTCGCTGAAGCCAACAGATGCAAACCTGACAGCAAAAACACATTCAGTTACACTCGGTGTGTTTACATGGACAACAATATTCTGATATTAACACAAAAAAGAAAATAGAGCACTTTCGTGATGCACCATCAATCGGCCATATTGGAGGCACAGAATGTAAACAATGCCACACAACTGAACAAAACACTTATTTCGTTGATTGTTGCTGCTCAAAATGATCAAATAAAGCAGAAGAGAGAGGGGAAAAAAAAAAAGTGTCTGAGGAACAAAAGGTGTTTGTGGTTGGCCAAACTGAACCAGGATTTCCAGCGGACATCTAGACAACATTCAAGTTAGTTCTTGTAATTTCTGTAAACATTAGATTAAGATCTTAAGTGCAATATTTTGACAAAATGAGAAATATTGATTAAGTAATTTTCTTCCACACATTGTTTTAGTGCATGGGTCTCTATTCCTGGAGGGCCGCAGCTCTGCACAGTTTTGCTCCAACCCTAATCATACACCGCTGATCCAACAAATCAAGTTGTTCAAGACCACTAGAGACTATTAAGCAGGTGTAGGTTGGAGGTGGTTGGAGCTAAACTACGGCCCTCCAGGAAATAAGTTTGAGATCATTGTTTTAGTGGTATAGTGTATTCAGTTGTACATTAACTATACAATCCATACTGTTATTTGCAAACTTTGACGCAAACTCTATGCTCTAAGAATCTACCATGTATACAGAGATTTTTGATTGCCTTAAATCGAGCTAAAGTCACACTTGAAGTAAACATGAATGGAATAAATGTGGATTATCACTATTTTAGTCACATCAAGTCCAAAAAAATCACACTACTACCATCAAAACAGGACTTTTTGCTACATTTTATGACAGGACACACACAGCAGTGGACAACAGCTGGCCGGCAAAATGAAAGAGCTACTTTGAGCAAGAATTTGCATCGGTTGTCGTCTATAGCATGACAAAAACTGTACTTTACGTTGCCGAGAAGTATACGGTTCTATAATAAAGACAAACTGCATGTTGATATGAAATTCTGGAGAGAACATTGGATGGGGAAAACAATGACGTGCCTTTAATCGATCAACATACTATAAAATGAAAAACAATATTAAAGGAATTTTCTAAAAGCCACTCACGTAAAGACCTAAAATATTGCCTATACATGTCTTATATGGTCTTATTCAGAGTAAGGTAAACCACATGGGATCATTTATATGGATGCCCCAGGCAGTGTTTGACTGGAAGCCCAAATACAGAAACAGAACAAGCTCTGTGGAAATAACAGCGTTTGGACGGCATTTTAGCTTTCTCTGCCATAACATTACAGCGCCTCTGACCATGGCCCTTTGCTGCGTGGGGTGTGTGTGTGTGGTAAATGCGCGTAACCTGAAGCGTTTGTGATCTTACTAGCCCGGATGTATTTTTTTTGTAGTCCCTAAACTTCGTTCGCTGTAGGCTTTGCTAAGCTAACTCTGTAAAAGCCAATGTCTCCGTTGGCATTGAACTTTGAGCGTCTTACAATCAGAGATGTTGTTCATGTTCACACAGCTACATTACACATCAACTAAAGTTTAAAATTTGATATCGTAGTGGACCACCCCTTTAAGCGGAGGTTGATATTAATCCCTGTCTGCGTTTTCATTTCAGTTAAAACCACAAAACACAACTCTAAAATATATCTTTCTACGCAACATATTTAGATAGAGAACCATTTAAAATTGTATCAGTGCATATTATGACCCCTTTAAATCAACTCCAGATTAATATCTAAATGGCTGTATTGAGGGAACAAAACATTCAAATGACAACGAAGCACAGCAAAGCTACTAAGACTAACTGCAACTATAACGATAGCAAAATGCGTTAACACCTTTACATCAGTGATACACCAATAACACGTGAAATTACATTATTTGAGCAATCCAAACAGGCACTTGAAATCAAGAAAAGGATTCCATACCGGTCTCAGCAGGGGAGAAGGCTAAACACAACACCTCTGAATCATGAGCTTCAATTTTCTGCAACTCGTCCATAAACTGCAAGCCAAAGATTCTGCACAAGAGAGCGTCGATTCAGCATATATGATTCAGCATTTATGATTTCTGAGCTGTTTGCGTTGATTCCCTCACTCCTCACCTCAGGTTTCCACTGCGGTCTCCAGCAGCCAAATGTTGGCCATCTGGGCTGATTCCCAACACCCGAATCCCAGATTTGCCATCCTGACCTCCTCCCTCTGCTTTCTCAGCTTCAGCTTTGAGGTACTGTGTGTCGTCATCCACATACACTATCCTTACAACGTCCTGAAACACATCCACACACTAAATGAATTCAAGAAGAATAATGTCAAGATAATTTCTTTCCCTTATGTAGCTACATTTGTTCATCTTTGATCAGGGTTACCACAGCTTGGTTAACATCAAATTAAAAGAAACTTTCAAGGACTTTCCAGGTCAATAGTCTCAAACTAAAGGACTTAAAAAGAGTGGATGCATTTCAAGTGAGAGCAAGGTTACATCATGCTAACATATAAGACACATTGTTACAGTTTAAATGCATCAAACACAGCGCAAAATACAAGTAATTTGGGCAATGTCAGAGATTAGATATTCTATTTGTATTTCGGTTTCGCAAAAAAAGCTGAAAAATAGTTGGTACATATTATACTGTCTTCTAAAATTATCTGATATTAACTTTTGATATTATTGTAAAAAAAGACTCGTGTAACAAGAAGTTTAAGACATGTGAATGTGCTTTTAAGAGTTTCTTGCCTGATGGGTTTTCATGATCTTAGCAAGAGAAAAAAGTATTTGGGCAACAGATTATCACAAATTAACAATCACAAAATGCCATGGAAATGTACACAATGTAAACACAAAGTACCTCACACAGGAAACACAGTGTAAATGCGCATAAGGAATGTAAATCAAACAAGCTAGTACACAGAGGCTATGAAGAAATAACAATGATGCACTGGAGGGAATAACATGAAACATTTTCTAGAAGATTCCTTGCACAAAATAAATTCAAGCACTTTCAAGGACCTGTATCTATGCACGTTTACTTACAATAACTTTCCAGGGCATTAATAAAAAATTTTTTAAATAAAAATCAGATTCACAAACTTGTGGAAATCCTGTGTGATGCACAAGATATTTTAAATGAACAGAGATTTCTGTCCCTCCACTGAAAGCCCATTCACCCAAAACATTGATGATTTATAAAAGAGTTCGAAATACAGTGTAAGAGTAATCCATATAAACAGTGTAATACATGTCCACACTTTACATGAAGAGAGAGAGAAAAAAAAAAAGGAAAAAAGGTAACTTAGAAAACTTAGAGCGGTGGAATATGATATGAACGAATCTGTATCATTGCATAAATTTATACATTTAGATGGGCCCATTTAATCTCTTTATCAAAATGTATATTAATCTCTCATTTTAAAACCAAATCAGACACAAGTGACTTCCCACCAAGCAACTTGTGTTTAAAAGACATCTAATAGACGTCCTAGCATGGATGTCTTGGCTAAAACCAGGCTAAATTTGAGCTGTTAAGTAATAATTTACCAAATGAATAATACAAAATCGTATTAAAAGGACCAGATCACAAGACGGAGAATAGGAGAAATGGTCGTGCCCAACTGAGCCGGATTTCTCTCCAGGTTTTTTTCCTTCACTTTCGCAAATTGGTGAAGTTCGTTCCTCGCCGCTGTCGCCACTGGCTTGCATGGTTCGGGACCTGTAGAGCTGCGCATCGATGGATTTGTTCTTCAGTGTTTGGACTCTCAGCAGTGAAAATTAAACCACACTGAACTGAACTGAACTTAAACTCTAAAAACTGAACTGACGCCATTTCAATTCACTATAATCTTCTATGTGAAGCTGCTTTGACACAATCTACATCGTAAAAGCGCTAGAGAAATAAAGATGAATTGAATTGAATATTAAACATGCTTGCATTGACTAATGAAATTATAGATAGAAACTTTATTTCCATTCCACTGATACACTTTCTGTTTTAAAGTTAACGTGTATATATGCTTTTTTTTTAAATAAAATTTGCTTACCAAATATTTGAATCCTTTAAAAGTAATTAAATTAGGCGTCTAAAAAAATGAAACAATAAATGTATTATTATGCGAAGGATTTGATCAAGCGAAATGACCAATCATTAAACATGCAACATCAAAGGTTTCAAGGCCTAGTCGTGTCCCTGAACGTTGCTTTGAATAGAATCAAATTATTAAAAACACATTAAAAGACTATACGCATGAAATAAAACACTCACGGGTGCTGCGAGCTCCAGTTTGAAAAGAATGCAGCCATATCATATTTCAGAATTCTCATTTACAGTCAAATCCTATTTGTTTTTGCTAAGGAAATAGGTTTAAATATTCAAGACTGGTGAGAGAACATTCTTCTTTATAAATTTTTTCGCCTCCAATACAAAACCTGAGAAAGTTGAATCCGTCTCTCCAGGTCGCGAATGAGCTCAACAGCGTAAAGAAGGCAAAGTATAGCAACCCCGTTGAACGTGCACTCTCACAGGCAACTGTCACTCATAGCGGTTGCCACTGTTACTACACGTGTTTGGATGAAGCGCATTTATTTCGAACTGTGATCAAAAATGACTGGAACGATCTATGCGTTTCAACGAATTGAATGCACACCCTCCAGCCAATCAGAATCAAGAATTTTAACAGACAATGGAATAAAATCTAATAGACGTTGAACAATACTGCAAAAATATTTTAACAGACTTCACATGTGTAGCCACTCATTCCGGTCTATAGAAAATGGGAACGTGTCGTAATAGTGCAATGCATTCTGGGTATTTAATAGAAGGGAGCCCAATTCACATTGATCTCTATTGATTTATTGTATCATATATACAATCGTCAGCAATAAATGAAGCTCTCGTACTACAAATAATGAAAACAATGAATTCCACCCCCCTCCGCATCTCCAGTTACACTTCACTGCTGGAGACAATGTTCATTCATTCATTTTCTTTTCGGCTTAGTCCTTTTATTAATCAGGGGTCGCCACAGCGGAATGAACCACCAACTTATCCAGCATATGTTTTATCCAGCGGATACCCTTCCAGCTGCAACCCATCACTGGGAAACACCCATACCCTCTCATTCACACACATACACCACGGACAATTTAGCCCACCCAATTCAGAAACAATGTTATGGAATGCATATTTTCAGCTTCTCGGACACACTAAGAGCATTTATAAACGGTATATACACGTTAGTTCATTTTATTCTGAGTGTTTGTGAGATGTATTTCAAAAGATATTACTATAAAACGGGCATTTTTTCTTCTGTGATTACCATAGGTTTACATTGTACGCTCCTGTGTTTGTCCACAAACATGGCCCACCGCAACTCGCAGTGATTCCTGAGCTCTATTAATGGCTAGTCTATTTTTGGACCATTGTTATATTTTAGCCAAGACATCCATGTTTAGAGGTCTTTTAGATTTTTTGCAGTTGTCAGTACCTGGCTATAAAGGTTGTGGCGAAGCCCAAGTCCAGCGCTGTGACTCTGCGGGGACTCGCTTTTCCACAAGCGGATAGTGTTATCAGATGAGCAAGTGAGGAAAGAGCCGGGTGACAAACAGGCCGCTGATGAATCTTCAAGCTCAGGATAGATCTGCAGAGAATTATTATTATTTTTTTATATTATTGCATGGGTGTAGCATGTATTGATTTATCTTAACATGAACTGGTCTGTCACTAACTCACCTCCACACTCCACACACATCCGCTGTGGTACAGGGCTGAATAGACCTTTCCTACATTCCTGATGTCCCGCACATCCCAAACGTACACACTGTGGTCATTATACACACACGTCAAGTGCTTGGTCACGGAATCAAAGGTTAAAGCCAAGGTATCTGGATACTGTGCTTCTGGGTTTGCACCAAAGAAATGCCTAGAAAAAAAAGAAGTCAAAGAATTTTTTTTTTACATTTGATGTTAATATAAAGTTTAATAAATATACAGGTGAAAATGCAAACTACAAGTACTCAGGTGAAGGGTTTACTTACACCAGTGTTATTGTAGAATCACTGACGTAACTGTTATTAAGAGCTAGATATTAATTTCACATTCTCTGTTTTCATTATAGCTAGTTAGTCTTATTTTGTTGTGCATATTTCTCATTAACATTTTTTAAGTTCCCTCAATACACCCATTTAGGTTTTAATCTTGAGTTTGATGCCATAACGTGCACTGATTCAACATGTTAAATTAGTCAGTGATATCTAATTAATAGGTATGGGGATTAGGCAAGTTAAAAAAAATTCCACAGAAATAGGTTTTACATGCGCATTTATAATGAATCACCAATAGAAATAAAAGCACGCTATTGACCATATTTGGAATAGTCATGAATATTAAGCAGCTCATGTTAGTGCCTGCTCTCTCTTACGGACAAGCACGCGCACGCATGGAAATGTGAGAGGTTTATTTTATCTAGGAATGAGTTAGCTATGTAATATAAACCACAGCAGTAGGCCTGAACAATATATCATTTGAGCATCTATATCGCAATGTGTCACGTCACAGGATTACATTATTTATTAAAAATAATATTAAATATATTTTTTTAATTATTTATACAATGATGACCATGTTATTTTACATTTGACTGATCAATTTCTGTACATGAATAATGTTAGACTCCCAAGATAGCCCTAAAGCACTATTTATTTATTTTTGCTTGTAATTTATTATAATTTATGCAGATACACCGCATAGAAAAAGACTTAAATTAATGAAATCTTTCCAAATAGTGCTATTCAAACCATCTGGTGAAATTATATTCATATCACAGTAAAACAAATATTGCGATGTCAGATTTTTTCAATATCATGCAGCCCTAGACCACAGTAACCTATTTTGCTCCTTAGTTGTTATGGATTAAACAAAGGCTAAATTATAATTACAATCGACAAAAAGGACAGAAAGATATGTCTTGTCACATGAGTTGTAATTTGAACTTTAACTTGTATGAAGTCACAGGCAGGAATTAATATTAACCTCTGCAATAACAGGAAGTTAAAAAGTTTATTGGTAACGTTTGACTCAAGAATGACAGTAAGAGCTGAGTGATATGACACCATGCATAAACATGCGTTAAACAAGTTTACATGTATTTGTTACCCCATTACAAGCATACGCTACAAATTGCACAACATACATGTTAAACAAACAAAAGATACATTTAAATAGAACTTAAGCAATGTCGAGAGGCACTGAATAAATGTAAAAATATCCCGCATCCAAGTAACATTTTAGAAGAAAAGCTTTGCAGACCACTGGCAGAAGCAGGATTAGACACCTGCTCTACAGTAAAAGTGTCTTACCCTGGCTGTGTGCCCTGAGACACATCCACTCCCAGGCAGTGCGGCCGGTGCAGAGTGGTAATGTAGCGCAGGTTCTGTGGGCTGAACACACGAACTGTCCCATCGGCACAACCGCAGAAAACAAACGTACCGCTCACCGATAAACACTGTGCTGACGTCGTCTACAACAGCAAAATAAACACACGTCAGCATACACAGAGCGGTTAAAAGCTGAACTTCTTAGAGAAGAAACACTATTCCAGAGTAGAAGCTTTTTTTTATCTTTTAAAATCCAATATAACCAAGACAAAATTTTCTTTAATTAATTATTAACAGAGATTCATTCCTGTAGGATAGCAATTTGAGCTAACAATGTAAGTAATGTCAATTTATGGGATTAGATTTGTGTCATTAGTGTTGTCAAAAGAACCGGTACTTCAGTACTAATGGGAAAGAAAAAATTAAATCAACACGATACCAGGTTTTCTTAAGTATCGAGGACCCGGTCAGCCCAGTTCTGTGCCATAAGTAAAAGCTGTGCAAAGTGAAAGCATGGCAACCAGTGGTGCTGGGGCGACTGTTCATATTGTGGCTTTCCTCCTTTCTTATCAACAAGTGGATTCAATTACTCAATGTGTACGATTACTCAACATTTAAATACAAGTTAAAGAAATGGCTAAAAGTGAATCCAGTTTGTAATCGTGTAACTCTTTCTCTTGTTTTTTTATGAAATTGTTTTGAATTTTTTATATTTTTATTGTATGTCTCAAACTCAAATTGTATGTGTGAACGCGTTTTTGATTTAAGGTTGCCTTTTTAAAGATCTGGCAGGGAGAAACAGATGAAAATTAAAAACAATGCATATTTATATAAAGGTTCTTAAGCTATCTATTGTATAAAAAGTTACACAAACGTGATGTGTAATTGTCAGCTATTTAAATTGTAATTTTTCTTTTGCCAATAAAAGAAAAAGTGTAGCACACATTTACAGAATGGGTGACGTGGACGTTTTCTAACAGTATACTGCAGAAAATAACCTTGCTGTGAGCATATCAGGGCCTTAAATGGCTTTTTATAAAGCTTGGATGAACAAACTGTGTCAGGACACAAAGTATTAAGGCTGATTTATACTTCTGCGTCAAACGCACACGTATGCTCCGGCGCAGCCTACACGTGGTCGCATAGCCCTCGCCCTTGCCGTGGCCGTCGGCGACGCGCACCTTTCAAAAAATGTAACTACACGTCGCAATGACGCGTAGCGCAAGCTCTGTGATTGGTCGGCTTGGTAGCGCTGTCGAGTGTGGGCGGAGGTGAGAGCCACGCGAGCCCGATGGAGCAAGTGTTTACAAGTGTGGAGTCCCATGAAGGAGGTCCAGATGTAAACTGTTGTTTTGTGTTTACCTCATGATTAAAGTTGTTGCACGTCCGCCGGTTCCCGCCTCAAAGTGAGCGAGTTTGAGCCACTTGCACATTAAGGTAGCGTTCAGAAAAAACAAAACATCCACGAAGAAACTCAACACAGAGAAACATAAACACCTACTGTCAGCTAGCGTTTCAGAAGTGTTATTGCAGAGCAACACACAAACAGCGCGCAGAAGTATAAATGCACGGCTATGCGCATCGCATGCACCGTGGGTCACGCCGATCACACGACGGAGAAGTATAAACCAGGCTTTACACCAATGAAATGGAGACAAAGTGTGTGACTTGCCTTGAGATCAACCCAGGAGTCCAGCTGTCTGCTGCTGTTAAATTGGCACAGCAGACCTGTGTGTGTGATGCAGTAGGTGCTGCTGGCCATCGAGCCGCGGCCACAAGCCAAACCACAGAACTGACTGTTCTGATGCTCCCCGAGCAAACCTGAGCGGCCAATCAGAGGCACTGTGCTGTTCACCTGCACAAGAAACCAAACAGGTCACAACCTTCACTAATGCTTCAGAAATTGGTGACACATTTGAACAAAAAAAAAGAAAAAGAAAAAAAAAGTGCTCCGTCTGACAAGAAAACAAAAGTCATGGTAACAGAAGGATGTGGGCAAACACCGGAAACGGCACAGAGTACTTCATATCAACAAGCTTAACATTCATAGGATGTGTATAGAGCTGAATTTGTCACACACTAAAATAAACATCAAAAGACACAACACCACGAGGTGAAAGCCAAAGCCTAAAATAATCACTGGCCTTTTTAATATTTCGTCTTTTATGCTTAGCAAGACTGCATTTTTCTGATTTAAAAAAAACGAAGCAGTAACAAAATGGCTAAATTGTGAATTATCTGAATTGAAAATACTGCTTTCTATAGAATTAAATAGTTTCAATATTCAAAGTACTCAGAAGAAAAAAAAGAAACTACAGGGTTAGCATTAACAGCTTTATCCATCCCATTAAATGTGCCAAGTGTGCTATTAAAAGTAATTTTCAAAATGTAATCCATTACCGTTTGCATTTTTTTTTTTAAAGAAATGCAAGTTTAGCGTTGTAATCTAGAACACATTCAGAGCAGCAAAAACACTCACACCAATAAGATATTTATATTTTAGTTCTGATGTGGAACTGACGACTGGAAAAAACAATGCAGATGTTTCAGATTCATTAGACAATATTTATTATGATATACATTTATATAGATAATATAATCAGCATAAGACATTAATTTAACTATTCATAAAATGTCAACAAAATAAATACATTTCTATAATATACATATACACATACCATACATAATTATTTTTATTTATTTAAAAAATTAATTTGATCAGAAACCAGAAATATTGTGTGTCTGTCTCACCCTTCTTTCCTTTGAGGCATCAAGGTACCAGAACTTCACATGTCTGTTGCCTGCAGTTACAAAGTAGCTGTTGTCCTCTGAGAAAGATACAGCAAGCACACGGCTGGACACCTTATTAGATGCGATGACAGTTCCCTTCTATGAGCAAACAAGAAAAACAAAAGCATTATTTAAACGCTATTGTAAACCACCCTCACATTTCAGGTCACGCACACTGTCCTCTGCTCCAATCCCAAAGCATGTTCACTCAAAATGAAAATTCTGAACACCCTCATTCATGACCAAAGAGGATTTTAAAAAGATGGTTCACACAGAAACACACAAAATCTCAAGTGGTTTCAGTTCAAACCTTTAGGAGTTTCGTTTTTCTGTTGATATTTTGAAGAATGTCGGTAACCAGTAGACAGTGACCAAAAAATAAATAAATACTATAGAAGTCAATGGCTAACGGTTTACAACATTCTTCCAAATATCTTCTTTTGTCTTCAACAAATAGGTCTGAAAACCATTAAAGGTGAGTAAACGATGATTAATTTTGGGCTGAATTATACCTTTTACATGACCTTCGGAATTCATAGCATATGACTAGTTAAGAAACATGGAACATACAGGTTGTATTGTGAACAAGGTGTATATATACACACTTTAAATGCATATGATATATTTGAAATTAATATATAGATATTCAAAAGCAAGTACGTAGGGAATTAATGGATTTTAACTTACATAAATGTAACAACAACCCTTCAGGGTGCATTTACATAACTACTAAAGGGACAGTTCACCCAAAAATTAAGATTCGGTCATTTACTCATCCTTCAGTTATCACAAACCTGTTTGAGTTTCTTCCTTCTGTTGAACACGAAGATATTTAGAAATTGTTGGAAACCTGGAACCATTCCATAGACTTCCATAATATTTGTTTTTCCTGCTATGAAAGTCTATGGTTACAAGCCTCTAACATTCTCCAAAATATCTTCTTTTGTGTTCAACAAGAAAAAAAAAAAAGAAACTCGAAGGTTTGGAACCACTTAAGGGAGAGTAAATTTAGATTTTTGAGAGAACTATCCCTTTGACTTAAAACAAAAACCTGTTTTCTATATTGAAAAAAAGATTTACACCCCCTTACACAAATCTACATGTCAGTTCACCCAAAAATGAAAATTACCCCAACATTTACTCACCCACATGCAGTCTAAAACCTTTATGAGTTTCTTTCTTCAGCCAAACACTTAAGATATCCTGAAGAAAGCTGAAAACCTGTAGCCACTGACTTCTATCATAGGAAAAACCAATACTACGGAAGTCAATAGTCACAGGTTTCCAACATCCGTCAAAATATCTTCTTTTGTGTTTAACAGAAAAAAAGAAACTCAAACAGGGTGAATAAATGACCATGGATGAACCAACCCTTTAATGCCAAGTCAGTATTTCACCATTTTCACAAAATCACATTTTTGTAGGACTTCAAAACCGTTTAACCCTGTTTGAGATTTACAGGCTCTCAAAAAACACTTGTCACATAAAAGAATGCTCAAAATACATGAAGCGTTTAGCCTTTTTCATGGTTTAAACAACTCTTCATAGCAGTTGTGCAGATAAAACCCACCTTCCACTCCCAGACACTGACGGTCCTGTCGTGCTGGTATCCCACAGACACTATATAGCTCCCGTTGGGGGAGAATGCCACACATGACACCCCATACTTATGACACTGAACCTCTGCCACCTGCGTCCGCTCTGCCACATCCCAGACCCGCACGCAGGGCATGTGCCCACTCTGTCCAGCAACAGAAAATAGAGATAAGGAGCAAATATTAATACAAATGCATAAGAATCTCCACGTCCACTGAACCCCTGATCTATTATGATCTATATAAAGAGAGAGTAGAAAACTAAATCAAATATATTCTTAGTAAAGTGACAGTGCATGCTTTTGGAATTTAATTGAAATATGATTGCAGTAAATTCTTAATAATAAAGAAAAAACACTATAGAAATAAGGATCGTGCAATTCTATTAAAATTTGGAATCAAATGAAGAATGCATTGAATATTACATGCCCCTCAGTGCAAATGGCTATTTGTTATAATAATAATTCTTTACCTGGCAAAGTCAGATAAGATATTTTCACAATGGAGAAGCAAAGGATTGACCACAGTCAAATATTTTTATATAAATGGGAAATTTGTTACTGAACAGCTGTATAAAGCTTTTAATCTTTCCCAGTCGTAATTATTCCGCTACTTACAGGTATATATATATTTATATATATACACACACACACACACACACATATATATATATACACACACATATATATATATATATATATAAATATATATACACATATACTTATATACACACACACACACATATATATATATACATATATATATACACACACACACACACACACACACACACATATATATATATATATACACATATACATACATATACATATATACACACATATACATATACATATATACACACATATACATATACATATATATATACACATATACATATATATATACACATATA
>CAIGQV010000724.1:79714-107309 GCA_903798115.1 Danio jaintianensis | reverse complement strand
ATAAATAGATAGATAAATAGATAAATAAATAGATAAATAAATAAATAAATAATAATATTATTTATAATAATAATGTTAAATGTCTGTTTACTGATAACTTGTCCCGTCTGCATACTTTCAAAATACATTAGATGGATTTTATTATTATTAATAATAATAATAAACAACTTGCATCCATTCATTCATTGCTATCACAATAAGAAAATAAAATGCATGTCTAAATGTCCTGTGACAGATTATTGATGTCTAGAGACTAGTGATGTCAGATCCTGTGGTCAGATGTTAAATCAACCAAAGCAAGGGCCAGTACACATCCTACAAAACTATAGCTCACTGTAAACTTCAGAAATGTTAGTTATAACCTTTCCTTGGTCTACAATCTTTGTTGCTCTCCAACTTGTTTCCCACATGTGTTTTTGTGCCTTGGTTATTAATAAACAGCATGGCGTCTATGTGGTTAGCGCTGCAATCTCAAAGCAGGAAGGTCGCTGGTTCGAGTCCCGGCTGGACGGCCTTTCTGTGTGGAGTTTGCATGTTCTCCCCGTGTCAGAGTGGGTTTCCTGTTGAATGAGAGTGTGTATCGGTGTTTCCCAGTATTGGGGGTTCATGTGCACTCTCAGGGCTGGATTGTGGCAGGTAAAAACATGTGCAAGAGTAATTGATGGTTCATTCCACTGTGGCGACCCCTGATAAAGTAGGGCCTAAGTCAAATGAGAGGGTGGTACAAATCCACAATGGCTTAAATTTTGAAAGATTACACATCTCAGATTTTGATCTCCAATGTGTTCATATGTGTACATAATAGACTAATAATTGATTATATATATATGGGCGTCATGGTGGCGCAGTGGGTAGCACGATCGCCTCACAGCAAGAAGGTCGCTGGTTCGAGCCTCGGCTGGGTCAGTTGGCATTTCTGTGTGGAGTTTGCATGTTCTCCCCGTGTTCGCGTGGGTTTCCTCCGGGTGCTCCGGTTTCCCCCACAGTCCAAAGACATGCACTATAGGGGAATTGGGTAAGCTAAAATTGTCCGTAGCGTATGAGTGTGAATATGCTGGATAAGTTGGCAGTTCATTCCGCTGTGGCAACCCCAGATTAATAAAGGGACTAAGCTGAAAAGAAAATGAATGAATGAACATATATATCTGTACAGTCAGCAAGATGTTTTTACTAATTTAAAAGCATAATAAAATGTTATATGCTCACTCATTCTTTTAATACATTTTAATAAACACACAAGCAAATACTACATTTTTTACAGAAATATACCTGGTAAATTGAATGTTGACATCATTTCATCCATATTTAGATTTTTACAATAAGTTATATAAAAGTAACCCATTTATTTGTATTTATGTACACTGTAAAAAGCAATTAGTTGACTTTACCTAAAAAAGTGAGTAAAGCAGTCACTTTTAAAGTAATTAGATGTCTTTACCTAAAGAGAGCAAACCCATTGCTTTAAAACGTTTATAATAATGTAAAAAATATATATATTTGCTTCATAAATCAACTGTGCATAATTAAAAATAATTAACTTAACTCCAAGCTATAACATGTTTACTCACTTTTTTAAGTAAAAGTAACTAGTAGCTTTTTACAGTGTATACTCCTATGTATACAAACTCACTTTTGTAAAAATATAACACATGTATAACTCTATTTCATTAGGTAACGTGGACACAAATGTACATCAACATTTTGAATCAGAAATTCCCCTAATTTCCCATATTTATTTTTAGATGGACTGAACTGAACCAACAACTTGTATAAGACATGTGAACCTTCAAATAAATAAATAAATATTGTACAAAGTGGACGTGGCTTGATTGTGTTTTCGTAACCGTGATTCTCATGGGCGGGGATCAAGGATTTAAAAATCAGTCGAGCTTCTGGTGCCGTTTCACATTCACAGACTCCAAAGACAATGAAAAACTCATCAGAATATGTGTGGGGTTATGAGTACTACTATGATTACGTGGATCCAGTCCTGGTGAATGCGAGTACACTGAAGTACAGCAGATGTGAGTGACTTTGACGTTTGCTTTTTTCATCAGCTGATATGATGTCTAACAGTGTCTTTCTGTTATTTTGAACTTTAGATTCGATTGTCCTGATATTCTGGATGATTCTAGCTGCATTTATTGGCTTCTTCTTCTTGATTTTGTCACTTATTTCACATTCAGGACAACTGCCAAGGTAAGAATGCAAAAAGCTGGTTTTCCTGATGCAATTTTTTACCAAATATTTAAGTTGAGTGTACAAATTCTTGCTATTTTTATCTGTTATTATGTTTTTACTATATAGCCTTGTTCACTTTAGAGTTAGCGGTACTCGGATAATCGATAAAACCGCTTCTACAAAGTAAGTGCGACATCAGACAAAAGAAAACTATTTTTTACGCAGCCAATTTTTGTATTTATGCAGGGGTCCTCGTGTCAAAAAATCCGACTCTCCACTGATGAAAGGTATGGATCTTCTCAGTAAAGAAACAAATAAGAAGCAACTTCAAGAAGTAAACCCATGTGCTGGTCTTTACAAAGCTTAATCTCAAGTGACAACAGATAATGTAGAATCCATCACAATAAATAAATCAATGATTAATATCTCTTCTTTTCTCTGTTAAAAAAGGTTTGCAGCGTCGTGTATTAGACTTAGAGCCTAAAAAGAACTGTTTTAATTTTTATAGTATATATTTTTACTCATTTAAAGTATATTAAAATAGTATCGTTAAAAACATCAATCATTCTTTTATATATATTTTAATAAAACACACTTAAGTACAGGGCTGCACGGTGGCGCAGTGGATAGCACATTCACCTCACAGCAAGAAGGTCGCTGGTTCGAGCCTCGGCTGGGTCAGTTGGCATTTCTGTGTGGAGTTTGCATGTTCTCCCCGTGTTGGCGTGGGTTTCCTCCGGGTGCTCCGGTTTCCCCCACAGTCCAAACACATGCGCTTTTGGGGAATTGGGTAATCTAAATTGTCCGTAGTGTATGTGTGTGAATGACTGTGTATGGATGTTTCCCAGTGATGGGTTGCAGCTGGAAGAGCATCCGCTGCGTAAAACATATGCTGGATAAGTTGGTGGTTCATTCCGCTGTGGCGACCCCTGATTAATATAGGGACTAAGCTGAAAAGAAAATGAATGAACACTTAAGTACATTTTGTACTTTTACAGAAATATATCTGGTAAATTGAATGTTGACGATGCATTATTGCATCCATGTTTTGACATCTTTGCAAAACTTATTTGGTTTTATGTACACTGTAAAAAGCAATTAGACTGACTTTACCTAAAAAAACTCCACACAGAAATGCCAACTGACCCAGCCGAGGTTCGAACCAGCAACCTTCTTGCTGTGAGGCGACAGTGCTACCCACTGCACCCACTTTTAAAGTAATTAGTTGAATTGACCTAAAGTGGGCAAATTATTTTTTATATTTATGTAAATTTTTATAATTATGCACATTTTATTTACTTAATAAATTAAACTGTGCATAATCATAAATATTTAAGTGAACTTAATTTCAAGTTTAACTTCTACGTATATGAACTCACTTTTGTGAATATGTAACAAATGTATAACTATATTTTGTTATATATGTGTGTATATATATACCGCGATTAATCCCATCAAGAATAAAAGGTTGTTTTAGTATAATTTAAGTGTCTATTATGTATATATAAATACACACATGCATGCATATAGTTGAGAAATGGTTATTTATACTTAGATATAAAACACATATGTATATGATACAAGTTATATATAAACTTAAATATCTTTGTAATGTTTCTAGTTATGTGTATGACATTTACATAATATATATTTATATAACACACACATATATATATATATATATATATATATTGGCAATTCAACACGCACGCACATATTAAATACATATAAACAAAACTTCGTATGCGATTAATATTTGCCCAGCACTAGTTATATATAACATGGACACAGATGTACATCAATGTTTGTAATCTGAAATCTCCATAAATAAAATCACTCAATATGATCCACTCTTTAGATTCCTCTTTAAACATATAAAGTAATTACAAAAAGAATCCCTCGTCTCCTTTATTACAACTTTGAAAAAACAAAGAAACAAACAACCAAAAAAAGATCTGTTGTCATACAGAGAGATGATGATGATGATGATGATGATGTTGGTGATGATGATGTTGGTGTTGTCACGAGTGGAGCGCATCGAGAATGTTCTTGCAGATATGCAGTATGTGTGATTTGGGCTTTTTGCTGGACGTCCCGCTGCAGATGAGTCTGGCGTGGGTCAGCAGGAGGTCAGGTGACTGGGCTTCGCTCCACAACTCGTACAAATACAGCGACAGCAGATTCAACCCCGTTTCTGCCAATGAACACAACACAAACAGAAGGACATTAGCGGACAAACACAAAACACTACAGTACTCAAACACTCGCTCGTTTTCTCCAAACAGATTTTAAAAAGAATAATGGTCACACTTTACAATAAGGTTTCATTAGTTCATATATTTACTAACATGAACAATACTGGTACAACATTTATTTTCAAGAATCTTTTAGGTTTATTTGTCGTCAACACTCTTCATTCTAATTTCTACTCTATCTACTGTACATGAAAATGGCTGTGGTCCTCTAACACTTTCTTAAGTATTTTCTATCTATTTTATACAACAAAAAAACCTAATAATACACTTGTATCTATTCTTTAGACCCATTTATTTTAAAAAAATGAACTATAGACTAAAAATCTGTTTTCGTTTACCTTATTTGAAATTCTAACAACAAAACTCTAATTGAGGACAGCCCATTTTAAAAAAATGAATATGTTTCTCCATTTCTCAGTGAATATAGGCAGTGTATTTTGGTGCATTTAAACAAAACAGATTTATTAAACAGATATATTTATTAAAATAATATTTTAGTCAACAAACATATTTAGAAATTGAAAGATAATACAATTAATTTAAAAGCTAAATATTGCAAAAACGCTGGTTCGAGCCTCGGCTGGGTCAGTTGGCGTTTCTGTGTGGAGTTTGCATGTTCTCCCCGTGTTCGCGTGGGTTTCCTCCGGGTGCTCCGGTTTCCCCCACAGTCCAAACACATGCGCTATAGGGGAATTGGGTAAGCTAAATTGTCCGTAGCGTATGTGTGTGAATGAGTGTGTATGGATGTTTCCCAGTGATGGGTTGCGGCTGGAAGGGCATCCGCTGCGTAAAACATATGCTGGATAAGTTGGCGGTTCATTCCGCTGTGGCGACCCCTGATTAATATAGGGACTAAGCCCAAAATAAAATGAATGAATGAATGAATATTGCAAAAAAAAAAAAAAAAAATACAACCTAGAAAATTTCAACTAAATTTTTCTATTTTGTTGCTTCTCTTGATTTTCCCTCTTTTTTAAATGTGTATTTAATTTTTTTCTCTAACATATAAATGTGGCTGTAGTAGTTTCTGGACCGTTATCTTCAGTTATTTTATTAGATTAGCTCCAGATTTGGCTTCAGTACTGACTAATCTAATGTATATGCACAAATATTGTAGAGCTTCCTATTAAAAATATGAATTTAAAAGATAGATTTGTGACGGTGTACTTATATATACTGTATATACATATCAAATTTGAACACTACCATATTATTTACATCGTGTTCTTTGTTGCTATGGGAAACACACTCTTTTCCTCTCCATGTGCACCACACACTTTCTTATAAACAAACTATGTTTCTGGAAAACATTGTGCACTTCTAAGTGTGCTTCATGCAGGGATGTGGGCATGACAAACTACCTGTAGGTAGTGTACGTGTATATTTATGTATATATGTGTATGCAAAAAATAAACTGCTAAACTAACTTCCAATTGTCATGGCATCTATATAATGCTGAACTGCTGAAATGATGAAGTGCTTTCCTTTATCCTGATTTGTAAGTCGCTTTGGATAAAAGCATTTGCTAAATGAATAAATGTAAATGATTACTTTTGTTGTTCTCATTTGTAAGTTCAAATGTGTCCAAACACACAGCTAACGGACTTGCTCTCAGGCCATTGAAGATGTAGCTGAATTTTGTTCTTCAGTAGAACATTAAAGAAGGTTTTTAGCTGAATCTGTGGTTATCTGTGATTCATATACAGTACAGTAATGGCAGTCAATGGTCACCCGTTTATGAGATTAAAAGCAAACACATACAAACAAGTCCAAATCAATCCCCGTGATTCACTGAGGTCTTATAAAGAGAAATGGTTGTTCTGTGCAAAAAACGGAACATTATTTACAATGTTATTAGCTTTAATTCAGAGCCTGGGCAAGCTTGAGCTGATGACGTATACGCGAATACGCACTCAAACACGTGTTCGAGCATGCAAGCGTAATTTATAGCAGTTGTGAAACATGAATATTTACGGTCACTTACTCATGTGTTGTCATATTTAAGTCAGTCAATCCCTCAGTTGTGGCTAAAAACGCACTCATTCTTTTTTTGTTTTTACAGTGACCTCAGATCGAGCTCATGCATACACATTCCAAGTTTGGTGACAATTTTCTTTTTAGAGTTATAGACAGTGCTCGAATTGAGGGAGGATGCGGGGGGATGGCATCCCCCTTAAGGAAAAAAATGAGAAAAAGTATCCCCTTTGTAAAACCACCATCCCCCCTTACCATCCCCTTTAGATTAACAACAGTGTGTGTAATGTAAAACTTATCATGCTAATTAAATATTAAAATTCTCTATTTATGGTAATTTATGACTTATAAACAACGACGATTGACCAATCTGAACTCAGTATTGTAATAAGACGCACAAGTGCAATACAGTTCATTGCGTCATTTCGTACGATTTTCAAAATGTCTAAGAGAGAAGTTCAGACGCAACTTTTTGCATTCTTTAAAAAGAAGAGAACAGAAGGTATGATATTTAGTTGCTTAATATTATATATGTATGCTGTACCTGCCGTGCAAAACTGCATTTCAGAACAGTTAACAAGGCTTGCTAACAATTATTTAAGCGACCCAAGTTTCGCCGTTAATATCTAAGTTACAGCAGATTCTAGGTTCCCTGTTTCTAAAATGAACTGTTATTATTATCCCTAAAATCAGAACGCAAATGACGTGATGCAGTTTTAGAATCACTGTTGTCCAAATGTTGCTCCGTTTTCTCGAAAATGCTTCCAAATGAAAATGATCTCCATACCATGTTCGGTTTATGAACGCATCTTGAGCTTTGATATGAGACATTGATTCAGTCGTCCATTCAGAAAGACATTTGTGAATGAATCAGGTGTTCGAACAACTCAATTAAATGAATCACTCAGTGACAAAGACGGAGACTTGACTCCACCTACTGGCGGTTTTAGTTTCAAATCTCATGACATTTTTATTATGAATTTCATTGCATTCATGCCACCTCCTACACCTTGTTAAACAATCACATTGTAAATAAACAGTAAATTTGTCTAAATGTTAACTGTGTTTTTTTCTTTGCCATCTTTGTTGTGTCAAGAGGAATTTCGTTGATTTAATCTGATAGTAAGATATTCTTCCTGATATTATTTCAGTTTATATAAAAAAGCTCATGTAGTTGGGCCATATAAGGTAAACAAAGTGTTGTAAATAAAAAGGAAAATGTATATTTCGTCATCCTAATGAAACTGTAAAAACAAGGATATGTGTGTGTTTTTGAGAGAGAACGCCTGGTGCTCATATATACAATATATTCATTATTTTATGCATGATGTCAATGTAGATTTTTATTCTACTTTTTTATCCTCCCCAGATGAAAGCCATGGTGAGGACATTGGAAAGGATGCAGCTGAGGCAGTAAGAGTAGGGGAAGAAGGTGTGATCATTCTTTAATCTGATGTTCAGAACTTCAGAAACCTCAATTTGGCAGCTGTAAATCAGTGTTGGGTGATAATCTACTTGTAATTATTAAAATTAGGCACTTTAAATCTAAAACGTGTTTAAATAATAAAATTGTCACATAGTGAGTTATGAGGGCACATAAATCATATGACAATAAAAACAAATAATAATATATAATTATAATAAACTGTTTATTTTTTCTTAAAAATGACATGCTTAAGATTGTTGATGGTAGGTGGTTATTTAAAAATGTATTTAGACCTATTTTGTTATCATTGTGTGTGTGTGTAGCTACAGGACAACACCCAGCCCACCCCCCGTACCATCCCCCTTGAAATTATTTTTACAATTCAACCACTGGTTATACAGATTTTCGTTGGAAATGTCGATTATTCAGATGCAAAATGATATATATATATATATATATATCAAAAAATGCTAAATAACTGAAAGAAAAAAAAATGAAAAAAAATAATAATAACAAATTGCTGTAGTGCCACCATCAGATTGATTGGGATGTGGCAGACAGGGTGGGTATTACCAGTGGGCAAGACGTTTTTGCTGTTCGTAACTTTTGAAGAGAAAAGGCACAGGTATAGAGCAAGTATATTCTGTGCATCTTGTTATGCTACAAAAGCTAAATGCTAAGAAACAGTTTCTCTTAAATAGGACAGACTGTTGTGCTCTAGGTTTGTAGTCTTACCTTTCCTGGCCTCATCATCTGTGTTTGTAAGCAAGCAGACTTGTATCAGTCTCTGATGTCCAGCATTCAGACGATCTCTGTGAGCCTCCAGCAAATGAAGCATGACTCTGGAGAAGAGCTGAAGGATGTTCAGCGTTCCTTCTTGAGCGCTGAGGTGAAATAATCTCAGCAGGTCTTTTCTCACTCCTTCATCGGACAGCACTGCATCTACAATACTTCTGTGTGGCAATATGGTGCTGTGTGTCCATTTTAAGAGCGCTGAGGTGCATTTGTCATCATACCGGCTCTCCGTCAGTGTCTTGAGGGCCCACTTGAGAATCACACATGCGGTTGTATCGCTTAAACTGCTTGAATCTGGTTTGTCTGTGGTGAGGGTTTGAGATTTGGAAGTGGAGCGCTCTTTCTCTTTGGGTTCCCAGTGTAAGAGGATGTTCCTCAGAAGCGGTTTACACTCATCCAGCACAGCCTGATCTGGTTTTAACTCTTGTACATCTGCACTTTTGGTCTGTTTTTCAATTCGAAGTGGAGCGTGCCTTGTCGAGTGGCATTTTCCTTGGCCTTTTTCTCTTCCAAAGCCTGAGTAAACGCATGAAATGTTTAGTCAGGAACAAGAATGTGTCAAACGGGTGTGATCTGTGCGTCTAACATTCATCTAACTTCCACAAGGCCAAAGACTGGCCATGTACACTACTGTTCAGAAGGTTGGCATCAATAAGATTTTTTAAATGGTTTTAAAATGTTTATGAAAGACGTCACTCATGCCGAACACTTTAAGTCACAATTCATGACATTAACAAACCATTAACTAAGACTATTTAGCTCCATAAACTACTAATTAGCTGTTTATTAAAAGTAAGTAAGGTAGTGGTTGGGTTAAGGTTTTGGGTGGATTGGGATGCAAAGACAATATGCTTCACTCAAAGGTCTGATTAATGGGATTTTGGCACTGTATATCACTTAAGGCCTTACAAAAGTTTGTTACTTTTACATTCATGATGCTCTGTATTTCCCATTGAAATCCCATTCACATTCTAATTAACTTTTACATCTTTCATACACATAATTACACAATCTGGGAATTTTTGTTTGTTTATATGTACATGCGTGTAAGTCTGGTGGGCTTCAAAGGCATGGTGGGGATTTGAGATGATGTGAAAATAGTGTCACCATTTTCGGTATATTTAAATTTTATGTTCCCTTTAAAAAAAAAGGAAGAACACTTGAATTTGTTTCAGTAGGATTGGGCATGTAGAATAAGATCATACTTTATAACTACTAATATACAGTTAATATCTTAATAACTGGCAGGTAATAAGCCAGTAGTAAATAGCATGAATTGTGACCTAAAATGTGAAAACAAAATGTATTAGAACAAATTCAGTGACATGAGGTTCAGCATTATTATATGATTCTTCAATGACACATGATTTAAAAATCAGTCTAATATTCATATCTAGTGCTCATGAAAGTTTTTCCATGTTTAAAAGTATTATAAGTATTAGTAAAAGTATTAAATTTAGAAAATATTTAACAAACCTCTTATTGACGCCCAAGTTTTAAACAGTAGTAGAATGAGATAAAGAAAAAATAACGGAATAACAACTAAATAATACAGTCAGTTCTTCATTAAAGGAATATTCCATTCACATATGATAAAATTAGTATTGCTTATCACAACATGAAATCAAACACTAAATAAATGGGGTTTTTGGAGGATTATAAAAAAGAATAAAAATCACTAGCATAAATGCTTCTGTTAAAATGTATTTAAGCAGCTTACATCTTGAAATATTTATTTCTACAGTAGTTTTAGCATTTATAAAATTGCCATGATATATTAAATTAGGAATTACAACCACCTAGAAAAGTATGCTAAAGTTGGGTTGACACCAAATGTGAATTTAAGTATTTCGCATGAATAAATTACATACAAACTCAAGACAAATTTGTGATTAGAGGCGAATTCCTGCGGTGGCGCGAATGACGTGAAAAGTGACACATCTTCCATGCAAGTACAAAACAATTAACTGAAAAAACATCCCGCAATGCTGCACGGTGGCGCAGTGGATAGCACGTTCACCTCACAGCAAGAAGGTCGCTGGTTCAAGCCTCGGCTGGGTCAGTTGGCATTTCTGTGTGGAGTTTGCATGTTCTCCCCGTGTTCGCGTGGGTTTCCTCCGGGTGCTCCGGTTTCCCCCACAGTCCAAACACATGTGCTATAGGGGAATTGGGTAGGCTAAATTGTCCGTAGTGTATGACTGTGAATGAGTGTGTGTAGATGTTTCCCAGTGATGGGTTGCAGCTGGAAGGGCATCCGCTGCATAAAACATATGCTGGATAAGTTGGCGGTTCATTCCGCTGTGGCAACCCCAGATTAATAAAGGGACTAAGCCAAAAAGAAAATGAATGAATGAACATCCCGCAATTAAACTAGAGCGAGTGACGCATGTTCTCGTCACTTTAGGTGTGAACCCAGCATTAGAATCGTTTTTTTTTTAACACTAAAATCATATTAATTCACATTGTGTGACTATAATATTATGCGTTATATTTTTATAGCACTTTAAAATTGTTCCCATTCACTTTCTTTGTAAATATCTCACAATTTTTTTAAATTATTCTTACTTATTTATGTTTTATGGAGAGACAAGTGAAAATGTCTTTCCTTGTAACACATACAAAAAAAAGATATTTGGAAGAATGTTGGTAAACAGACAGTTTTGGTTACCACTGACAAAAAAAAAAAAAAGACATTTATTATTATTTCCTTTAGCTTCTTTTGCTTTTTGTAATCTTACCCATCAGCTCTTTAACTTTGTGTTTGTTTCCGACAGTCTGAAGTGCAGACGTGAGCGAGGCATCATGGGAAAGTGCTGTCCAGCGCTGCAGGAGACTGAGGACTTCAGAGCAGGACAGTTTATGTGGGTGCAGCGTCAGCCAGCCGGCCTCTTTATGAGCGTTCAGAGCTGTCCTACAATGCCCCAGTACAGAGGAGAGTGTGTGCAGGAACTGCTGTAGCTGAAGGGCGCTCACTCCACTCCTGAGAAGAAAATCAAAAAGTTTCTTAAAAACAAATCAACTCATTCAAAAATAGTGATTGCGTGTGGTTGCTTGAACTTTACTTTTTAATTCTATTTTTGTAGATTTAAACTTTTCATGGTGATTTTCCACCCTTTCACACTATATGCCAAACCATCACTGCATTAACACTGGGGTTTGATATGGATACATGTATGTGTTCTCTGGAATTAAGACTAAATTGAAACATCTAGAATATCTAGAAAATCGAAACATCTAGAAAGAAATGTAACTGAAAACTACTTGCCACTTAATAATTTGGTCTATATGACTGTTGTAAATTACTATGTCATTTTGTTATTATTATGAATCTTTTAAGACAACCGTTCCAAAGAGACAGGACAGCAAAATGGATGGAATAACCGTCATTTAAAAAGTGTATTTTTATATAAAATATATAATCTTTGCACGCAATATTATTTTATACATTCTATCTATCCATCCATCAATCCTTTCTTTCTGGTTCTCGAATATGACAGGCTGAAAGCAGTGCAATATTCCACTAGTATCAGCACTTTTCCAGCCTTTTTAATTGACCCTTCGCTAAGCCCCACCCTCCTTAGTTACTGTTGTTACGCCAGGCAAGCTTTCATGCCTGGCATGTCTATTACAGTATGTATGCACTGGTGTCAGACATTCTCAGGGAGATTATTAGTAATTTATGGCGAACAGGTGAGATTTCTAAGCAAGCCAGACAAAAAAAGGACTGCAGTATACATTACAGGGGTATATTCACGACATAATATGCAACCGATTAGAGAATAATTTAATTCAAATTGAAGCTACAGCTTAACCGCCTCATACGCTGACCATTGAACAGCTTAGTTCATGCACAGCAGGGTAAGTGAAATTCAAAAATAATCTAATAATAACTAATTAAACTGTGATTTCTCTTTTTTTTCTAATTGTTGTGCAATAAAATATTTTCCCTACTAGCAAATGTTAGTCCGACACCAAATATAAAAGCAGACACTAACCCGCTATAACGCTGTCACCAATGACTAAATCCAAAAGACAGATGAAAACATCGGTGATTGTACCTCTGACAGGGACACGAGGGTTTAAAATGACTGAAAAACAGCTGCGGGTGAAGTATATTAATTGATCGCAAGTGCGCAGTTTGTTATCTTATCTCTGTTTTGTTCTGTTGATATGTAATCCAAATATTCGTAGCTTGAAACAGATGGAAATATGACTGGATTGTGCTGCTTTTACGGCCCCTCACACAGCTTGATCCACGCCTGGCATTTCTCCCCTTGGGTTTTAGGTTTTGGAAAAGAAAAAAAAAAAATTCCACCACCCCGTCCAAGCTTTTACAATACCGGGTATCAGATTTGCACAATCCATATGCACAACGCTTTGGCTTGTTTCCCTCACTCGAAAGCTTGACAGACCTCCCGCGCCTATTTACGGTTGCTAAGCCACGATTGGTCTGTGGCGGTTTTCGGGTGTGGCTTAGTGAAGGGTCAATTGTATACCCATCACTCCGTCAGCAGCAAGTGCCAAGTGAAGGACTAAAAGTGTTTTTAAGACACTCTGTGATTGTTTTTATTTACACACTCATGCAGTCGAACTGTTGTATAAACACAGTATCACACTCGCAGCACTGTAAAATGCAACTGCTGTGATTTACGACATACGCATGAATCGCAGCAGTGCTGTACTGCCTATTTAAGATATGCAAATTGACCTATTATGCTCCTTTTTGCTAAAAATGTAAAATAAGTCTCTGATGACCCCAGAGTGTGTATGTAAAGTTTCAGTTCAAAATACCCCACAAACAATCTTTTTTTTTTTTTTTACTCCGTAAAACTGCCACCATTGGCTTTGATCCAAATTGTGCCGTTTTGGTGACTGTTGCTTTAAATTCAATTGAGTTTGTGCTTTCCCTCTACAATCTACAAAGGGTGAATGTCAATCAAAGTGTTTTTGCAGACAGTTTTTCTAAATTGTGATTATAAAAAACAGAATGAATACATTTTTACCATTAGAGGCTGGCTATATTCACAGACTGTTACAACACAACTATGTTTAAACCCCTTATAAAAGTACTTTTTGCATAATAGGTCCCCTTTAACAGATCTTTGAAATTTGGCCAGATATAAATTCTTGTTTGGATATTCATTTATAAGTGTCTAGCTCAACAACCCAATTACATTTGGAAACAGGCAGGATTTTGTGCAGTTAAAAATCCTGACACATCTTCAGAAGTGGAGCAGTGTTTCTAACAGATATAACAGGTTGAAGTATTGTAAAGTGTTAAGAATTCAGTTGTTAATATGATTTAAAACAACACTGTGAAATCATCAAACATTATAAGAAACCCATGTTTGTGTGTAATGAGTCTGAGATGTTTTCTGCTCTTACCTCAGATGCCTGATGACCGTGAGCAGCGTGCACAGGAACTCATTGATGATGGGCAGAGGAAGACATTTTCCTGACGTCTGCGGCCGCTCTGATGCTGTGCTGCTGGCTTCTGCTTTACACTCTTTATTACCAAGGTTAGTGAACCACAGAGCATGAAGCAGCTCGATGACTGAGCTCAACAACTTGCTGTCCACATACCTACAAGAAACCAGAACAATCAGTTTCTAAACAGAACTTACTTCATTTCCTACTCTTAAAGGTGCCATATAATGATAATCTGGATATACCTTGGCATAGCTGAATAGAAAGAGTTCATTACATGAATATGACATAAAGTGAGCCTCGAACACAATTGTTTTCCTTGTTCTCGTGTAAATTTGAGTGTATAATCCTGGTGAAATCTACGCCAATCAGAACGAAACACAGACTGTTACATTGCTAAATAAAGGGACTTTGCTAAAGCACTTCGTCTTTACATATTTTATTTATGTTGCTAAGTGATGCAGAAGAATGGCGGAACCAGTGTGCGGACAGTAGTCAAACAATGTTTAGAAGTTTAAAAAATATGGGATGGCGCTTTGCATCCGGTGTGCAATAATGACCTTATTTCCCTTCAAATTTCTCTTAACGTGTATATTGTGAAATTTGCAGCGTATCTGTGTAATGAGGCAACAAACACATGTAAACAGTTGAGCATAAGTGTTTAATGCACATTTATGCAACATGTCATATCACTCAGCTCTTACTCTTATTATTCTTGAGTGAAAAAATTCCAATAAATGTCAAACACGCATATGTTTACGCAGAGGTTGATATTAATTCCTCTCGGTCTGTGTTGTCACATACATTAAAGCTTAAAAAATACAACTCTAAATGCATCTTTGTCCCTTTTGTCGAGTATAATTATAGTTTAACCTATATTTCATCCACAACTCCACTTAGGAGCAAAATAGGTTACTCTGGGGGTTTATATTAAATATCTCACTCCATCTAGATAAAACAAATCTCTCTACCACTTCAGTTAAAAGATTTAAAAGGCATCTACTCTATTTGTTAAAATATTTTTGACAAATAAGTATGATTATTTAGTGTGGATCACATCTGTGTGTGTGTGTGTGTATATGAGATAGAGAGAGCTGGAACTGATGAGCTGCAGAGCTCATTAATATTTACGACCATTCCAAATATGGTCAATAAGGACCACCTGATTCTACGGATATATTCATGGGTGATAAATTAACATATAGATTTGGGGTTTTGGATAATTTTTGAGCCACATGCCTGCTATGTAGACGTCAGAGAACAATTTAACTTACTGAATCAATGCACTATATGGCACCATCAAAATATCTCATGGCCTGTAGACGTTATGCTAAGACACATCCAGTGCTCACCTCTTTTCTATTAGCTGTACAATCCATGTTAAGACGCCGTGTTCTTTGGTGAGGACGTAGGCTGCTCTGTTGACACGAGCAGTCTGTCGCAGAACACTCACAATCTGAATCTGGAACAGCAAACCCCAAACAATTATTACTATTACTAAAAATGACTATTACAAAACTCTGACTATTAGAGACTATTAATGACACATTTGAAAGAATTGGTCTTTTGGATCTTGGCTACATTCACACCGCAGGCAACACTTAACTTAGTTTACTTTCTTTCTTATTTAAATGTACATTTTAATTACTGTCTTACTAAAAAGGAATAGTTCATCGAAGGATGAAAATTCTGTCAGTTTCTCTCCCTTCACTTGTCAAATTGTCAAACTTAATTTCCTTATTTATTAACACAATTTGATAACTGTTGATAACTTATTATTTTCCATCGGTCTTAGTACACGATGCAACGACGGACGAGTCAAGATTTAAATAGGAAAATTATTGAAATTCTTTGGTCATTTTTGAGAGAGATGCTAATGATCTAATCTCATTCAATGATCTATGCTAAGCTAAGCTAAGCTAAAAGTGCTCCCGCCAGACCCAGAGATTTGCTGAACAGATTCAAAAATGGCAAAACTCAACTGTATATCTCTAGCAGAGTTGTAAAATTAGGCTATTTTACGTCGCCGCCAATAGCTTAGTGGTTAGTGCGATGACACATAGCACCGAGGTGCTTGTGGCGACCCGAGTTCGATTCTCAGCTTGAGGTCCTTTGCCGATCCTCCCCCTATCTCTGCTCCCCACACTTTCCTGTCTGTAAATCTCCACTGTCCTATCATTAAAGGTAAAAAAACCTTTAAAAAAAATAAATAATTAGGCTATTTAACAAAAAGAGTGTTCCTTTAATTTTCTCAACCGAATCCTTTTTGGGCCAATAATATTTTCACTAACAAGACCATCTGATGCACATTAGAGCTTAGATTGACCTACGTTACTTTTTTTGCTCAGTAGCACCACATTTTAAGAAACACATCTGCGTCAGATGTCCTATGCCCACCTGAGTGGCCTGGTCACAGAGCGATGTGCTCGCGAAGGCCAGCAGGGTCTGATAGATGCGCTGCATTTCACAGAGCTCGTAGCAGTTCTGATCCCAAACACCCTCCTCCAGCACACTCAATATCCACTCGCGCTCCAGTTTGTGCTGGACAGAGAAACAAGTAAACCCATGTTCAGTCTTCAGCAAGTAAAACATTAGCAGATTACACAAATGTCATTGGGTCTCATTCACTAATTATTTTGTACATTTTTCGTACTTCTCACGCAAATGTTCTGCCTAATTCACAACACATGCATACACACATGAGCTTGTCCTTAAACTTGTTCGTTGGTTGGTGAATTTGCAGTCTTGTAAAGCACAAGGTTAGTCATTTGCATAATCAATATATTTGCACACACATATATACATACAAGGATGCAACTTTGGTTTGAGAAGTTGGGGGGGGGGGTATTTAGATCACATTTCTTGTGTTTATATACATTTAGGAACTGCCATTTCCTGCAATTGATATGTTCTGTATCATGCATAAACAAGCACCTTTATTTAATGACAAAAAATTTTATATTGACATATTCGCTTTGCGTCAGCCTGCCAATAAGCTTGTCAGTCTTTATTCTGTGATGACAACCTAATGGATGTACTTTATTCCTAACTTATAAGACCCCGGGCATAAATGATAATTGCGTTCTTGTGGTATAAGTTGTTCTTGAATTGTATTGTACATTTAGAATACATTTCGATGAATCATGACTTAATCATGACAATGTCCATACACTAGGGCTGCATGATTCTGGCTAAAATGAGAATCACAACTTTGTTTGCTTAAAATAAAGATCACGATTTTCTCACGATTCTGTAGATGTAAAATAAAGGTTAACATGAGTAGGTTATTATTATTGTTATTCTCAAACAAATGGTAAAATGACAATAATATTAGGCCTATGTGTAGGTCTACTGTTGATTAAAATGCTAAATTGTGTATAGAGTTGGAATGGTGGACTTGACTAGACTTTAAATTTGTCCTGGTCGTTAATGCACAGTAAACTGATGACATCAGAATGCAACTATTCATAATGCTAAAGTTGAATTATTGTGTTTGAGATATATGCTTGCAATCTGTCATTGACAATATTATTAGACCATTTTTTTCACTTGTAAAATGAGACATTTGTCATTATCAGATTCCCTCCTGCATTATATTCAACATTATATAGGCTAGAGTAGTTACACTGACACTGTTAAACATTTATTCTCATGCACAACACTCTGTGCTCGCTATGAAAGAAAAAAACATACCAAAGGCTTGTCGTAATGATAACTCATAAAAATGATGTGCGCACTTTCGGTTTCACTTTCACTGCCGAGTGTGCTCATGTTATGGCTGCCGTCATTCTAAAAAAAAAAAACCATACAAATCATACTTCCCGCGCGGCTCCCAATCAATCGCTCTGTGCAACAAACTGAATTTTATTTACAACTTTATGCAGGTTCTGTTCACTAATGTAGACAGCATTCACGTGCGTCTTCTCTGTGGTAACAGCTCGCGGTCAGCTCACGTGTGATTTCGTGGCCTCAAATACATACATGAAGGCAGAAATTACATTTTTGGGTGAATTATACCTTATAAATACAGTATGTGACTCTTTCGACGCCTTTTGGAGGTGTCCACGTTGCTGAGCAATGTATATAAAACAATGTGAAGACTTGTGTGACAGCCTTTATGCTTCTCTCCTGAACTTGAAAATATAATTGGCTGAATAGCAGAGATGCAGGATTAAGATCCTGTGGGGGGTCGAATCGAGATCTTTTTTCGATTAATCGTGCAGCCCTACCATACACACATTTCATGCAAAAATTTGTGCGCATGCATGTTAAGTAATTGAAACCCAATGTTTTGATGTATAAATGATCAGCAGGTCACATTTTGTACAATGTTTTGTTACCTCCAGCTCAAAGCTGTAGAAGAGTTTGAAGAAATCAGGAACTCTCTTGAGGTCCAGAAACTGTGTTCCCAGAAAAAACCTGCTCACCACCATGTACATGTGCTCCTCTGCAGTGGAGACGAGGGGAAATGTTTAACAAAATTAAAATCCTTTATTATAATGTTAATGTTGAGTGAGCCCTCCATGAACTTACCAGGTCTCAAGATTTGCTGGGCCACTTTGGCAATGTAGGCCACATGCACAAAAGGTACGCGGAGGTTTTGCTTTTGGATCCCGTTCTTAACCGTATCCAGCAAGTACAGCAGCTGGAATGTATATAATATAATCAAATATAATCTTTTCAAACGTTTTTACAAAAAGATTGGAATTGATAAGACTGTTTGGTCATTCACATTTTCTATATACATATAAAAACATTTTATAATTATTTCCTATTATTTATTATACAATTACACAGAAAAACACAGTTTGAAATGGCATAAAACAAACAAAAAAAGTTTAGAAATGTTAAAAATGCCTACAAAGAGTTATTTCACACTGATAATAAGCAATATTTCTCTACCTGTCTCTTCTCTTTGAATCGAGCGCCTTCTAGGTGTTGATAAAAGGACCCCAGCACTTGATAAGCCGCGGCTCTCACTTTAGAATCGTAACTGCTGAGAGCCGCCACTGTGACGCCCAAAGCCTGACAGGACACAAACTTCAGACAGTCCACAGCACACTCTGACAGGACAGAAAGAGAGAGAACACCACAGCTTAACAAATAAAACCCAAAATGAGTGATGTAGCGAAGCAGATCACAGGCAGTTTCCATATGATGAAATAATGCAAACATTTAAACTCCAATCAAGTCCAGTGAACAGAGCTAAACTTTGGCTTGTGGTGTCACATTACCTGGCCGAAGGATGAAGCTGAAGAGCGGCAGGAGGAAGCAGGGATCATACAGAGATGACAAATCTACTGAACGCTTGCCTTCCTGAGTGTAGATCATGGTTTTATTCACCTGTAGAATAAAATAACATACGGTCGGATGAGAGTTTTAGGCTTTAAAAGTGAACAAGTCATTAGATTTGTTACTAATTCGACAATAAAACAGAGCCCCTGTTATGCTTTTTTTTCTATGTTACTTTTCCTGTAGCCGTTTGTAAATGTAAAACTTCAGATGTACAATAAATGGAGGTATTAGCCCCTTTCCCACATACAGATTTTTAAGGAAAATTACCGGTGAATTTGAAATAAATACCAGAAAATGTGTTCTGCCAATTTTCCGGAATGTAAAGAATGCTTAAGTTTTTATAAGATCAATTTGCATATCCTCCAGAATGTTATGAAGAGTGATCAGATGAACAGCATAGTCCTTCTTTGCCATGAAAATTAACTTAATCCTGAAAAAAACTTTCCACTGCATTTCATTGCTGTCATTAAAGGACCTGCTGAGATCATTTCAGTAATCGTCTTGTTAACTCAGGTGAGAATGTTGACGAACACAAGGCTGGAGATCATTATGTCAGGCTGATTGGGTTAGAATGGCAGACTTGACATGTTAAAAGGAGGATGATGCTTGAAATCATTGTTCTTACATTGTTAACCATGGTGACCTGCAAAGAAACGCGTGCAGCCATCATTGCGTTGCATAAAAATGGCTTCACAGGCAAGGATATTGTGACTACTAAGATTGCACCTAAATCAACAATTTATAGGATCATCAATAACTTCAAGGAAAGAGGTTCAATTCTTGTTAAGAAGGCTTCAGGGCGTCCAAGAAAGTCCAGCAAGCTCCAGGATCGTCTCCTAAAGAGGCAGCAATTTCTTCCAACAATCCAACAACAGTTTGGTGAAGAACAATGCATTTTCCAGCACGATGGAGCACCGTGCCATAAGGCAGAAGGGATATCTAAGTGGCTCGGGGACCAAAACATTGAAATTTTGGGTCCATGGCTTGGAAACTCCCCAGATCTTAATCCCATTGAGAACTTGTGGTCAATCCTCAAGAGGCGGGTGGACAAACAAAAACCCACTAATTCTGACAAACTCCAAGAAGTGATTATGAAAGAATGGGTTGCTATCAGTCAGGATTTGGCCCAGAAGTTGATTGAGAGCATGCCCAGTCCAATTGCAGAGGTCCTGAAAAAGAAGGGCCAACACTGCAAATACTGACTCTTTGCATAAATGTCATGTAATTGTGGATAAAAGCCTTTGAAACGTATGAAGTGCTTGTAATTATATTTCAGTACATCACAGAAACAACTGAAACAAAGATCTAAAAGCAGTTTAGCAGCAAACTTTGTGGAAACTAATATTTGTGTCATTCTCAACTTTTGGCCACGACTGTACTCTGGGCCAATCAAAAATTGGAATTGGAAATCTGTTATGTACTATATAGTAGTGTTGTCACAATATTGAATTTCTATTCAATTTTTAAAATTGTGTCAACTGCTGCTGGTGATAAGAAAATGCGAGAGAATAAAGCCAGTATCGATACTAACAAAAGAAAGATCATATCGTTTTAAATATTCCAGTCTCGATACTTATTGAAATTTTAATATATGTTTGACAACACTACTATATAATATGAATTTATGTAGCATAAATGGAATTGGGACATACTACATCTGCCATTTTGTCATTTCCACATGACTTACTAGCGTAAGTTCTATTAATAAATCCTCTCCTGTTGCCTCATTAGGTAGTAAGTGTGCATTGAATACACACTTCAAAATATCAGCATAGGTAATTGGTTATCCAGGTATTTCACGCCTACTGTTTTTCAGTACTATGAATATGTCTTACTACATACAGCGGGGAATTAAGTCACATGAATTGCTCAGGTGTGTGTTTTTCACAGACTTCTACAGAGTGTAAAAACCATGATGGTTCTGTGGGTCTCGTCTATCAAATTTGATCTTTGATTTGTATTTTATATTGGACTGGAAGTCAGGTGATTGGCTGGGCCATTCTACACCACTTTCTTTCTCTGAAAGCATTTGAGAGTTCCTTGGCTGTGTTTTGGATCATTGTCTTGCTGAAATGTCCACCCTGGTTTCATCTTCATCATCCTGCTAATGTAGATGTTGGACCGAAGCAGCTAATATTAATTTACAATGACGATGGGTAGAGGGTTGCTGAAAACCTACTCAGAGATTTCAGCAGCTGTCTAGGCTTTTACTGCCGTTTTAAAGAGCCCCTATTATGGGTTTTTGAAAATGATCTTCATGTAGTGTGTAACACATCTCTAAGTGAATGAAAACATCCAGCTGAATGAAAACTACTGATTCTTTAGCGAAATAGTTGACTCAGAGTCGAATGAATGAATCGAGTTGGGTTCGGATCTTATGTTTGAATGCGTCTACGTCGATACGGTACATCACCAAATATGTATTTCCAGATCCGGTAAAATGTTTGATTTGTTTAAAAATCTTGAATGATATTAATATGACGTAGTTCCGGAAACTTCCTACTTCTATGTTTATCCGTCTGATTTTAAGTGGTGGGTTTCTTTTGGCCGCCCCCCGGGGTTTTATAAAATATCTCATCGGCGAACACATTAAGTATAAAAGCCCCGTCCGGTTCGTGAGGTGCGCACGCAGTCAGCAGAGGTCCGTGACGTGGCGCCAGGCCAAAGTATAAATCAGCCTTCACACCTCCCTGTCTTCATGTGTTCAATACTTTTTCCCTGCGTCCTTTCATTTTATTACGCATAACTTAATTTGTAAACTAATTAGATTTGTTTTCTTTGCATATATCGTACCAACATCCGGGGAAATTTCAAGTCAACGGCACCTTTAGAAACATGTTTTCTGAGAAAAATGGTGACGTGTTCAATACTTATTTTCCCCGCAGTAGCTTTCATTCTGTTCATTTAGGGAAGTACGTCATTTGGGATGCACTGTTGATGTGCCTGCGGAAACAGGGTTAGGAAACAGTGCAGCTACCTGAGGGATTATGTAGCGGCGCTGTGGGAAATGTGTGACTGTGTTTAACATCCTGTCAGCAGAGAGCAGAGACAGCAGATGCTCTGAAGTGGGCTTCTGCCACAGTGAAGGTCCCAGGCTCTTGCGGGTTTTATGATGCTCCACCGCAGCGGGACCCCACAACACAAACCTGTCAACAAATACACATGATTAACATTTAAAATAAACACCCCCTTTCTGTCTGTGGGAATCATGCTTGATCTGAAACGTACTGAAACTCTGCAAGACTAATGTTGTTCTTCTCATATTCCTGGAGGACAAGCAGAAGCTTCTGATCTGCGAAAAACAAAACATTTTACTCATGACATAAATGAGCTTTAATGCTAATAATCAAATCAATCGTGTCATGTGAGCATATTTACCAGTGGTGCTCAGTGAAGCTTCATATGCACCAAGAAGCACAAGGAAATGATTGACGTTACACACTTCTGGACATTTTCTCACCAGCATAAGCAAAAGAGACACCAAGGACTCTGGAAAATAATTCATTAATAAACAAATGGATTTGGTTTGGCAGTGAAGAAAACTGCATATTTGCAACAACACAAACCAAACAGTTTCAGACCTCGGTTACAACTACAGTGTCAAAGCAGAGACATTGATTGGAGGCAGCCAATAAAAACCACATGCTGGCAAATGCAAAACAAAAAGCAAAAAACTATTTTTAGAAGCCATTTGGGAGACAGAAACTAACTTCAGCTAACTTTAAAAATGATGTTTAAGTTAATCTGGCCAACTTAAAAATCTAATTAAAAATGAAATTAAAATAGCAAAACTGAAATTCAACCAATTTATTAAAAATAAAATGAAATCCAGGCGTCACGGTGGCGCAGTCGGTAGCACAGTCGCCTCACAGCAAGAAGATCACTAGTTAGAGCCCCGGCTGGGTCAGTTGGCATTACTGTGTGGAGTTTGCATGTTCTCCCCGTGTTGGCGTGGGTTTCCTCCGGGTGCTCCGGTTTCCCCCACAAGTCCAAAGACATGTGGTATAGGTGAATTGGGTAAGCTAAAATTGTCCGTAGTGTATGTGTGTGAATGAGTGTGTATGAATGTTTCCCAGTGATGGGTTGCAGCTGGAAGGGCATCCGCTGCGTAAAAACATATGCTGGATAAGTTGGCGGTTCATCCCGCTGTGGCGACCCCAGATTAATAAAGGGACTAAGCCGAAAAGAAAATGAATGAATGAATGATAAATATAATTATATTAATGCTACCTTGCTACTGTAAACAGAAGATCCCAACGCTTGCCCCGCCTCTGAGTTCTTCTGATTGGTCTAATGCTTATGAACTGACAATGAGCTGCAAGTTGAAATTCTTTTATCTTTACAAGGCCTCATAAAATGTGGTGCTCATGTGCGAGACGCTATAAAATATGCAAGTGAATAACGATCACGCATATCCATCATGTGTGAAAAACACGTGTTTACATAGAAAAACTATGGAAATATAAAACACTGTCCAATCTTGTGAAGCAAGAAGCGTTTCAGTTCTGTTTCAGTTCTTCAAAATAAATATAAAAAAAGCAAGCACTGGCGATTTGTTGCTTATTCCTGTTGTACCGGACCTGTATCTAACCATGACCCCAAAACAACGTGGTACGTACTTAACCGTTACTTCTGTGTATCGTTATTCCCTTAATATTACCTTCATTCATTCATTCATTTATTAATCTGGGGTCGCCACAGCGGAATGAACCGCCGGCTTATCCAGCATATGCTTTACGCAGCGGATGCCCTTCCAGCTGCAACCCATCACTGGGAAACATCATTTATATTACCTTACAATACTTAATAAAAAAAATAGCAACAATTTGACAAAAAAGTTGGTCTCTCTTTCTTACCTTTAGACAGCTTAAGACTGTCGGGATCGATCCGTGTGGCCAGCATTGTGGGCAAGAACAGAGAGTGTGTGGTGGTCATCATGTGAATGGTAGCCACTGGCAGCATCTCTTTAGGGGTCTCTGGTGTGCCATAAATGACCTCCACCAGAGTGTTTAAGGTCTCCAAAAAGTTACAGTCATGGTATCGATACCTGAGAAAAAAATAAAAATTATCATCCAGGCTGCACAGTAATAACGCATGGCACATTTGAAGTCAAAATGATTAGCCCTCCTGTGAATTTTCTATTATTTTTTAAAATATTTCTCTAAAAAAGTTTAACAGGGCAATCTTTTTTTTATCTTTTTCTTTTTTTTGGAGAAAGTCTGATTTGTTTTATTTTGACTAGAATAAAAGCAGTTTTTAATTTTTTTAAAACCATTTTAAGGTCAATATTATGAGCCCCCTTCAGCAATATATATATATATATTTTTTAGATTGTCTACAGAAAACAAAACACTGTTATACAACGACTTGCCTAATTACCCTAATAACCGAGTTAAGCCTTTAAATGTCACTTTAAGCTGAATACTAAGATCTTGAAAAATATCTAGTAAAATATTATGTACTGTCATCATGGCAAAGATAAAAGTTATTAGAAATGAGTTCTTAAAACTATTACCGGTATCTTTAAAAATGTGTTGAAAACAAATCTTCTTTCCATTAAACAGAAATTGGGGGGAAAAAATATACAGGGGGGTAATAATTCAGGATGACTAATAATTCTGACTTTACTCAATTCTGACATACTAAAACTGTATGTTTTCTCCAATCTAAATGTGTTTATTTAGAGAAAAATCACTTACTTCAGCCCAGACTTGATAAAGGTGTTCCAGTCTGATGCAGTGATATTTTCTGGAAGGATCTGCAATAATCCCAACATGACAACAGTGTACAATTTTGTGTTACTACATTGTGGCTAACAGTACAGAGTCTTCTGATAGAAACTATTAATATTGGTAAATGAAAAAGGGCTTCAGTATGTATCAATGTTCTGTGTTCACAGAGGAACATAAAGGTAAACACTTTTTGATCAAAGCATTTGGTAACTTTACTCGAAGGGGCGTTCATAAGGCTGTCATGAAAGCTTTAGAATCATGACACTGCACACCATGAAAATAAATGAGATTTTATGCATGCTTTGAAATGCTATGGAATGTCTTTGTTATGACAACTTGCCAAACAGATCCATCATAGCTGACAAAACAATTACGGCAGTGATATGGAAGACCCACGCCTGCTAGTCACCTCTCCCTTCATTCTCAGCAGATGTTTTATCCGTGCTCCTGCAAGGAGGCAAGTGTGGTGAGATACCTCTCTCCTGTAATACATCCGATACGCATATAACCTAAAGTTCAAAAACATTTGTTCGGTGTGTCATTATGGACTCACTATAGACAACTAGAGTATTGCAGATATGCTGTCCAAAGCAGGCCTGACAACCAACCAAGTGATGTAGAACAAGCATACAATGTGCAGCATATAGATCTAGAGCAGGAACTTCCGCATATGTGGGAAAATAACAACTCCTGGACGGGTGATGCTTTTGTATGTATTTTTTTCCCAGAACAGAATGAGCGAATCATGGCTCTGTGAAGTCGAGTCTATAAAATCAGACAAAAGTGGGACGCAAAGCCCAGCTAGCTGCAGCACAAATGTCCTGTACTGAAACGCCTTTAAACCGCCCCCATGAAGTAGCCATACATCTTGTAGAATGAGCTTTGAACCCTTCTGGAGTCGTTGTTGTAGTAGAATCAGTAGTAGTAGACATTGTAGTAATAGTAGTCGTTGTTATGGTTGAAGTAGTAGCAGCAGCAGCAGTAGTAGTAGTAAAAGCATTAGTAATTTCTGTAGTAGTACTTGTTGTAATTATTATTATTTTTATTGTTGTTGTTGGTGGTGTTATTACTGTTGTCCTTTTTTCTTTTTACTGTCATTATTACTATCATTACATTACTTTCATTGTTGTTACTCTTCACCACTGATTGGTCTCTTTCTATCTATGTTTTATTTATATCTATGTTATTTGCTTCATTTATTGACTGTTATACATGTTGTTTATGTATATATATGTATCTTTTTTCTCTCTTTCTTTTATGCATGTACTCTGATATGTTCACCTAGTTACCTTTACATGCACACACACACATGCAAACACGTGCACCTGCCAGTATTGTTGTTGATTTGTTGTTTTTTCCATCTGTTTTTGTTGTTTTGCTCTCTTTGTATGTGATCCCAATTTGTGTACTTCTTGCATATTTTAATAAAACAAAAAACCTTCTGGAGAAATAAGGGGCAGTTCATACAGAATGTGTTTTTATAATGATGGCTTCATAACAATCATGTTTATGACATATTTTATTAAGTTGTAAGTTGTGTTGTCTTGGTAATGTCAAGTTGTCAGGGCAAAGACATCTTAAACAATGTCAGCCATGCATTTAAATTAATTTCATATTTATTATGTGTCATGGGCAACCCTTCAAGTAAAGGGTTACAATATATATTTTTTTATCATTTCTAACTGTTCACTAGACTGAAAAAAATCTGTAAGGTGAATTAATGTTTTAATTATGCAAGTGATTGCTTTGATTTGACTTATTTGTGAAAAACACAAAAAGTGTTTCAAATAACCAATAAAAAGTACTGTTCTGCAACTTCACCCTCTGGAATTATGTTGATAACCCTAAACCAGACGTTTCTCCATGTAGAACAACTATGGCAATACCTGACCCAGCAGGAGTGAGCGGAGTCTTGTCAGCATGCACTCTTCATGATGGGATTGTGGCTCTTTCTGTTTTTTATAAACAGCATTGAGCCAGACGAGAGCAGCCGACAGCAGAGATTTCCTCCACTGATGTAGTTCCTCTGAACCATCACACAGCTTTTCAGTGATGGAGTCAGCCAGCTTCCATCTGAAACAATATGAACAAGCATATTTTGGATTGAGTTAGCATTCAAAGGCTACAGCAAAACTAAATGTCAAATATCAGAATTGATTTAAAGGGATAGTTCACCCAAAAATAAAAATGTACTGACCATCATGAGTAAATGAGGGCAATTTATTTTGGGGGGAGGGGGGGGATGGGGGGCTATCCTTTAAACCACAACATACAATGAATCAATAAATAATTGTAACTTCCCATAGATTTATTTTTTCAATGGACAGGTTTGAATTTTAATTTTTTTAATTATTAATTAATTATTCATTTATTTTGAATTACCTTATTATTTTACACTAGGGTTGCACGATACTGGAATTCGGTACCAATCGATACTGAAGTTTTAAAAACGTCCATTTCCCACTAACATTTGAGCAGTACTGAGCACGTTCCTAAACAGCGCTGATTTG
>CAIGQV010000724.1:68354-79314 GCA_903798115.1 Danio jaintianensis | reverse complement strand
CACTTCACTTCACTTCACTTCACATTTATTCATCAGTTATGGCAACCAAAATCATAGTGGCAACATCCACACAACGTCAAGCTGTAACATCATCAGACATTGATATTTGGTTGGTTTTAGGTTGAACGTTTGACATTGACCTGCCATTGAGTTCTGACGTCAACCCAATTTTCATTTCCAAACAAAATGCAGCGTCCCCATGACGTTAGGGTACAACGTCACTCTGATGTCATGTTGACGTCTTGTGCCTGCTGGGTGTTTAAGGCCCTTTCGGTCATCATACAGTAAACATCCGTCATCTTCTCATCAGTGACATGCATCTAAACAGTCTCTGGGTCAATGCGTGTAAATATTTAGGACATCTTCTTGGACATTTTTAATGCTTCCAAACAGTTTGCTGCAATTATAAAGCGCACATGTCTTGAGGTTCATTATGATGCGAATTACCTTCTATATGCGATTTGATTGGATCCCCAATCAAGAAAAATCCCCATAGACAGGAAAAAATAAAGTAGTGGCTGCAGGTTGAAGGAAAGTAGTGGAGTAAAAGTACCGATACAGCTCTAAAAATGTACTCAAGTGAGAGTAAAAGTACACATTTTTAAAACTACTTAGTAAATTACAATTCCTGAGAAAAACTACTCGATTACAGTAGTTTGAGTATTTGTAATTAGTTACTTTACACACAGCAAATTATACATACACACTACTTCCCTACAGGTACTGTTTACAAACAAGGTCACAGCGCCAAATACTGGCCTGACAGAACAGCGTTTTGGGCATTTTCATGGATGTGTAAATGCAGATTGTTTTGAAAAAGTTGTTGTGCAAACCTTTTTAAAATGCAAGGGGAAAACTCTTCTGTTTGTGGCTACATTGTTGTCATGTAAACATAGCCTAAGGTGCCGTTCACATTAGGCGTCTTTTGCGCACACAAGTTCGTTATTTTCAATGGAGGAAATAACACGCGGCATGCAAGCGGCAAGACGAGCTCGCGCACGGCAAGTCACGTGACAAGAACTAACCAATCAGCTTCATAGTTTTTATGGAATATACACATTTTGGTAGACCAATTACCTTCAGACAAACACAGAACATCCAGACACTGCAGTGCTTTTAATTTTCTTTCTTCATTTTCTTTTCGGCTTAGTCCCTTTATTAATTTGGGGTCGCCACAGCGGAATGAACCGCCAACTTATCCAGCATATGTTTTACGTAGCGGATGCCCTTCTAGCCGCAACCCATCACTGGGAAACACCCACACACACTCATTCACACACATACATACACTACGGACAATTTAGCCTACCCAATTCACCTATACCGCATGTCTTTGGACTTGTGGGGGACACCGGAGCACGCTTTTAATTTTTTACATAAATAAAACTTGTATCAGAGCTGCAGCAATGTTTCTTTCAGTTGTCATCCTCTGAGAGAACGGTTGATGATCGCCTAGCAACGACAGACATTACGGTAGCGCAACTGCAAAGTGTATTGAAAATGGTGAAGGAATCGACGCCAAAGTACCTTTAAGGCAAGTCATTTCACTCGGCGGCCATCTTTGAAACGCCTCTTGGGCAGTATGCGCGTACATTCTGTTTGAATGGGGAAACATCAAACTCTTCATAATTGCTTGCCAAGCTTACGATTACATTTCATATTAGGAATGAATCACCAATAAAATTTAAAAACAACTGTCTCTTTAGTTTCATTTCTAAACAGTCGAATCACACAAAATCTGCGTCTGGTCCAAGCCCCTCCCCCAGAAAATCATCAGTCTATAGTGGTCGATGATTGGCTCCTGTACTGGAAGGCAGGGCTTCATTCGCCATATTGACCGTTACAATTTTCTCCATTCAAAACTATACGAGTGACATGTCTTGTGTATTCTTTAGTCTTTGGCAATGCACCTCACACTTTAAACGTGATATGTGAACGGTCCCTAACTTTACCTTTCATAAGTGTCTGGTTTCTGCAGGATGGCAGGCAGATCCTTCATAGGCTGGGTGAGGTCAGAGTTTACAGCAGCCAATCGGAAGAGGCTGGACAGAACCTCTACATGTAGACCCGTCCTAACACCAGCTTCTTCTTGTTGTACCGTGAGCCACAGCTCAGCCATTAAAGCTTTCTTCAGGGCCTTCAGGACAGAATTTTGAACTGTCGGTGACAAAAAATGACAAAAATAAAACCCAAGGAGCCACAATGTGAACATGAGAACTCAACTTGAACAACATTTAAGTGATTACTAAGAAAGCAGCACTACTGACTGTCTTTAGGGCGAGTGGGATCATCAGCGGTGGCTCTCTTCAAGTAGCTGTTGAGTAAAAACAGAAAGCTGCTGTTTTGGGAGCTGATCTGGTTTTGGTTGGATGGATCGAGGCACCAGAGCTCAAAGCTAAGGACATGTGTGGAGCTGTTTTCCAGAAGAACAACTCCAATGTCCTGGGCTGAAGGGCTTTCTCTCTGGATGCAGTGCAAGAGAATGTCTGTCTGAATGAGTTTAGCGGTGCCTGGCTCCCGGGACAGCACCTACAGAGAAATAGGTTTAATAAAAATGGGAACAAACAGTTATGCCAGTGGGCGCATTATTGCTACTTCAGGGGAAAAAACTAAAGAACAAACAGGCGTTTTCAAGCAAAATACGGTCAAAGTAAAGTTAATTTCAGGATTTGAAGCATACTGCCCAAGTAAACTTTCTGGGAAATTTTACTATATAAAGTTCTATATACAGTAGAGATCAAAATTAGAGAAAGTTATGAATACTTATCAATACTTTTTAACGTTCAAAATTTGAATTTGGAGCAGGAGATAGCAAACCCAGAGCGGTGTTGGAACAGATCGCTTAAAATATGCTTTGAATGTGGAGGGTAAATACTTGCCACTCTACTCCGCTCACAGGACATGACTAGTCTCTCACTAGTCTCAAAGACATCATTAGTCTCTAACTCTGCTTTGCTGTGAACGTCATGAGTTTGTTGGCAAGAATTTGAAAGTTTTTCAATAAGGTTTACATCAGGACTCTGGGATGCCATTTCATTATTTCAATGTTTTATTTTTAAGGATGTTTTTTAGCCATTTTGCTATATGACAGAGCTCATTGTCCTGCACGAAAACTCTGAATGATTGTGTGATGGATGCAGCGAAGGAACCGATTGTTGCTGAAGGAGTTCTGCCATGTACAACGCTCTCCTTAATCCATGAAACTTCCTCTTTCACCTTTTAGTGACTTTTGCAAACACTTCCCTAAACTTTGGTAAGCAATTCCAGCTGCAGGGTTGAACCATTTGATGACTGAGATTATTATTTGATTAGATGACTGAGACACATTATCCTGATGGAGCCTTTTTGAGGTTCTTCAGTGAGTTAGTTACACTGTAAAACTTCAATATTGTAGAAATATCTGACTTGGAACAACAAACTTCTCCTTCTCAAGCTAAAAAAGATCTGTTTGGCCTTCATCTGGACAACCTGCTGTTGGAGGCTTCATTTTAGAACGACTCCCCATCTTGCAAATGTAGTAAAAAACTGGTTGCCAGTAAGATATAGTTTGTCAGAAAATTAAGGAAATTTCCACCAGCTGCCAGATTAAAACCAATAAGGGAGGAATATTTATTTATTTACTTTTACTGTGCATCAAATGATATGCAACTCATGAAATTTGCCTAAAAACTAGACTTTTACTGCTGCTAGAATAACTTCATAGAGAACTAAAGCTTGATTTATACTTCTGCATTGTGTGTATAGGTGTGCCCTATACTATGCATGTAGCTGACAAAGTTGTGGTAATTTATAATTCTGCATTCTGTCAGTGTTTTTCTGCAATAACACTTCCAAAATGCTAACAGGCACAGTGGGGTTTCTGTGTTCCACTGTGTCGAGTTTCTCTGATGGAGTTTTAGGTTTATGACAGAAATCCTTGCGATGAATCGGGAACGGCAAACGGTAAATACAACTTTAATCAAAGTAAACAAAACAAAAGTATACATCTGGAGCTTCTCCACAGGACTCGATCTGCTTCTATGTCTCTCACCCACATTCATCACCACTACCATGCTGACTAAGGATGGGTATTGTTAAGATTTTAACGGTATTACTACTTATTGGTTCGGTGCTGTAACGGTACTCTTAACGGTACGTTTTGTACTGTTTTTTTTTTTAATAAAACAAAACGACTTAGCAATACTTTATTTTATTATTACTTTTTTAATGCAAAATAAAATGAAACCAATAATTGTAAAGCAAATAAATACATTTGTTTTTCCTTTAAAAGAATGTACAATGGTTTGAAGGAACACAGTTGGAGTACGCAGGTAGGCTGCACAGTTTTTAGCCAATCTTCTGCCAGAAAAGGCAAACATGTTGATTTTTCTCCAGAAGTCGGGACCTTTCTTGGCTTATTGTTCTCCCTGCAGTTAAAAACACCCTCTTTGAGTTGCAAAATGCAGTTTAATAATCAGCTGTGGCTAATGTTTATGTTTTATCATTAACACAATCACATAAATGCGCTGTGTTTGGGATTAAAAGTAATACAGCATTGGAACCTCTTGCAATGTAAACATTTAATTGATAATTTCTTAATAAGAATAGTTTATTATTATTCATCTATTTGTAAATACAGTGATGTAAAGGCATTGGTTTAGAATTTATTTAGGCTACTGCAGAAAAATAAAATACTATTTGCAATGTAACCGAATGTGTGTGTTTGTTAAACTATTAATATTATACTAATTTAGAGAGACCTTATGTGATTGAATGCTAGCATACATACCTGAGGATGTGGATGATGTAACGTTAGTAGCAAGGCAGTCGAAAACGTAGCATTTGTCTGTCTGCAGTTAATGCACTTTTGAAAGATGCTTAGCCAGATTGCTTTTGCAACAAGAAAATAACAAGAAATGTCCACTCAGGTGAAATATAACCATATAGACCATTTGGTTCCCTTTGCCATTCTTCTTCATCGTCATTCTATCAGCCTTTGACAAGTGACGTCACCCTCACGAACGCCGAGTTGCATTATGGTACTAGCCGCCTTTTGTGGGGTATCCGAGTTAACGCTAGCTGTTATATGGTTTTTTTTCGCAGAGTAAATACAATGATTTAAAAAAAAGATTAAAAATAATTCTGTTTATGCTTAACATGTTTTTTTATATTATGTTTTTATCTTATATTACATAAAACAAAACAAGAAGAGACAGATCTTTCAGCCATTGCGCAGTGTTTATTTACAGGCAGGATTGTGCAGCGGGTAAAGGGTGAGTGGGATATTTTGGGGAGGGACGATGATCAGCATCATAAATAATGATGCAAGTAAATAATGACAAACTTTTCAGAGTTGGGTGATCTATCCATTTAATTATTATTTGGTTTATTAATTTATGTATTAATATTAAAGTATTAGTTTTTTTTTATCGCAATAACTCTCCAGTACCGATAGCAGAACTGTTAACGTCAGAGCTAATCGATACTTTGGTCTTTTATAATTTAGTATTGGTACCGATAAAGTATCGAGCTTCAGTACTCATCCCTAATGCTGACCAACCACAAATCTTGCTCTGCATGTTCATAATGTGTAGTTACATTTTTTGAGAGGTGTGCCTCAGGGTCTGCGTCAGGCTATGGCAAAGGGTATGCACCCATAATGTGCATCTTAAACAGTGACCTCGAAATCTAGGAAATTGTAGGTTGCCCTCCAATTTTGATCTTTGTGACATGACTTGAGTAAAGTGTTCAATAGCAGAGCTAACAGTCACAAACATATTCAAATCACATGATGTATATTGTGGTTTTATTTTGTTACTGAGGGAAAATGTGTGATATACAGTTGAAGTCAGCATTATTAGCCCTCCTGAATTATTATTATTTGAGACCAGCACAACCCTAATTTTCACGTTTTGCGGCATGTTGTTTAAATAGCAAATCCATTTGCACCACTTTGTGGACTTATGGGTGTGCCTGTTTAGAAAGGAGGTGTGTTAAGGCGCGTTGCTATTTTGAGGAACTGAAATAGACCGCGCTGTTGACCAACTGAACGCAGGTCTAAAGTCCAGCACAGAGCGCGTTAGTTGTGCACCTATGCGTCCAAATGCGTACACATTGCTTAATACACACAGGATGTTCAGCAATACACAAATATCTTTACATATGAAAAAATAATTTAAGAATTAAAATGTTACAAAAATTATTATTTTCTACATAAATATAAAAACCACTTCCTCCATGCCTTCTTCATCTCGGGGGGCTTTTTTCAGTTTATTCATGACAGTTTGCTTTTGTATAATGTTGTTATTATTAGCAGTATCCTTTATTATATGCATATTTATATTTGTTTTAATTAAAACAAGGTTAGATGTGTCCACCTGTCGGGTTTTGGAGACGTATTCATCACCATATGGGCATAAGAATAGGACGTGAATATAACTCAGTGTTTTGACCACACTTCGTTATTATTGTTCATTTATTCATTTGCTGGAAATTAGAACTGAATTTAGAAACAGTTTTCAAACAAATCTTTACGCTTAACTAACTAAATTAAATATGTAGGCTAATGGATGTCTTCAGTGGAGTGCGTACAACACCGATTCCTTATCCACAAAAGTAAAAGAGTAAAGTAACATGTAAAAGTAAAGTAAAGAGAAAGTAAAGAGGGCGAGTGGAGGAGATGCTCTGTTTAACTGTTTTCTCACTAGTGAAGCGTTCAGTTTTTCCACTTACAAAGTCTGCAATGTAAATAGCAAATGCACCATGGTGCGACGCAACTGACTCTTAAAGGGAATGGGAGATGAGACTCTGATTGGTTTAATGCACGTTATACTCAAAACACAACCAGAACTCATTAAGAGAATAATCGTTTTCCATCCTTAAAATAGCAAAAGTGGATTCGGACACGCCCTTAATGCCTTTGCGCCATGCGCTTTAGACTTTGCGCCTAAATAGTTAAAATAGAGCCCAATAGTTTTAATAACTCATTTCTAATAACTGATTTATTTGATCTTTGCCGTGATGACAGCACATGATATTTTACTAGATATTTTTCAAGATACTAGTATTCAGCTTAAAGTGGAATTTAAAGGCTTAACTAGGTTAATTAGGTTAATTAGACAGGTTAGGGTAATTAGGCAAATCACTGTATAACAGTGGTTTGTTCTGTAGACAATTGAAAAAAAATATTGCTTACGGGGGCTAATAATATTGACCTTAAAATGGTCGAGATAAAACAAATAAGACTTTCTCCAGAAGAAAGAAATATTATAGGAAATACTGTGAGAAAATCCTTGCTCTGTTAAACATCATTTGGGAAATATTTGAAAAAGAAAAAAAAATTCACACAAGGGTGAATAATTTTGACTTCAACTGTTTGTGCATGATATTAGGAGCCAGCGTGGAAATTTTCCACAACTATTTGTACCTGTAGCAGGAAGTCCTCGAGCTGCACACACTGGCAGGATGTGAAGAGAGCAGCCAGTCCTCGCAGGTGTGCTGGAGACAGAGTAACGCAGCTGCTGTTGACTGCAGAGGAGTGTTTCATGCTGTCTGACAGCAGTTTCTGCACTGTACGGCCATACACACTAAACTGGTTCTCAGCGGCCAAAAGGTACTTCTGAGGAAGCAACAGCAGGGTCGACACCACCTCCCTAAAGCTGGATGGCTCAATGTATTCTTGTAGAGCCAGGAGCACTCTGACAGACAGGGATTCCTTTTCAGGACATCTTGGGGAAAAAAAAGACTTTTAAGTGATAAAGCAAAACAAAAACAACAAATGGTAAATGCTATACATAAAAAATAAAAAAAAATAAAAAATGAATACAACTGCCAAAATGGGCACACTGGCTGTATAACTCATAACTTAATACATTCAACTTAAAGGAGTATTCACCCAAAAATGAAAATAACCTGTTAATTTACACAGACCTTCAGGTCATCCAAGACTTTGTCCTGTTGTTTTAGTATTTTTATGTAGGCTACACTAATTCCTTCAGAACGATAGGCTATAAGCTAAACAAGTGTGCAACTGACAATATGAATTAGGAGTAAATACAGATTTGAGTCCAGTAATATTATAATGCAATTTTAGTAGGAGTAACATTAACAGCAAATTGTCATTTCTGATGTGAACTTCCCCTTTAATTTGTATTTGACCCAAAACACGTTCCTCAAATTAGCATAAAAGCCTTGTATGTTGTGGCTGGTGTGACACATACTTGCTTTTGATTTCTTGTAGTTCTCTCAGCACAGCTCTCTGCGCTGCAGTCAGGTATGTGCTGATGAGCTCTAAAGCATCCAGATCTCTGAGTGTGTCAGCGCTGGACTCCAGCAGGAGGAGCGTCATCTCAGTCAGACACACACACAGCTGCTTTAACCTCACCGGGTTCAGGCTGTGCGGAGGAAAAGAGCTCAGCTCCAGAGCCAGAAACCACTGCTCCACTGCTGGGTGCTTAAACACTGACTTGAGGACCACCAGTACAATCTGAAAGAGAGGAAATAACGATTCATAATGATATGAATCAATATGGTGAGCAGATTTCTGAAATTCATTTTCTAGTACAGTTGTTAAACTTGCATTAAAATCTCACTTATGATTATGAGTTTGAGAAAACCGGGGACAATACACTTTTTATTTTTAATTAAAACAGCTTCAGTATTGGGCAAGACAACAAAAATTTGGGATTGTCCCTAAAAAACATGGCAACGGCAATCCACAATAAGGTTTGACTAGGTACCTTGTGTACTGTTGAAATGTACTACCCTTTTTTATGTTTGTGGCTGTTTTTGCCCCATTGACTTCCATTATAATGACATTTTTTGATAGCATTTTTCGATTTTTTGATTGATTGCTGCTGGTTTTCCCTGTTTGGAAGAGGTAAAATGTGTCATTTTAACTGTTGATCATCGGTTGGCAGCATTAAACCTTAAGATGGGCCTGTGCAAACAGGTTTTTGGCTTTTATATGGAGTTCTATTGAGTAAAACAGCAGATTATAGTGTGTGTGCATAAATACACTTACTATGTACTCCATATAGAAGGCAAAACTACACTTTTTTGCACTGCAACTGATGATCAACAGCAAAAATGAAAAATTTTACCTCTTCCCAAACAGGGGAAACCAGCAACATTCAAGAATGCATGATTAGATGGTGTCATGGCTTTACAATAAAAAAAAATTCATTATAAATGGATGTCAATGGGGTTAAAATTGCCACGAACATAACGAAAGGGTAGTAAATTTGCCCAGAGTGTATAGTTGATTTTTTTTAAGCATTTTCCCAACATATGTGTCAAAATAAGTTCTGTCACCAAAAATCATTCCATTTGCTGAAACGCAAAAAAAGTTGTGGCCAAATTAAGACTCAAAATCACCCCAGAGTAGATGAAAACATCCCCAACAGCACACAATCTGGGTTAAAAGGTTAATCTTAGTAATGTATTAATATAATGTCAGTAATGAGTTAGCAAATATAGTAGGAAAACATTGACATTCAGATCTTGTTATGAGTCATTATTGTAAGGATCTACCATGGATCTATTTTTAAACGAGCACCTACTCTACGACAAATGTAAGTGAGAGCTGATCAAGGATCGGAACATTTAAATAATCCCTTTTAGGTCCCTGAGGGAAATTATAGATGTGGACAATGAGCGCAATGTAATTTCACAACTAAATGTCAGACTTTTAGTCACCCTCATTCTGGGAAACGGTTTAAGATTACAGGAATTAATTCTTGCAACACTAAAAATGTCATCTATATGATTAAATGTTTTGGTATATATATTTGCAAAACAAAGCGTATATCGCTGATCATATAAGTAACATACGATTGAATGATCAACAAAATCCCATTGCTGTTCATTTTGATTAAACATAACTTATCTACTTTACACTATTTTGTAGATATTTGTAATGAGGCAATAAATACATGTAGACTGCTGAGTATATGCTGTTTAATGCACGTTTATGCACAGTGTCATATCGCTCAGCTCTTACTGTCAATTTTCTGGAGTGCAAGAGCAGCAATAAACTTTATTAAACATGATCTGTTTATGCAAAGGTTGATATCAATCCCTGGCTGTGTTTACATTTTCGTTAAAGCTTCAGAATATGATATACTTTTCCCAAGTATAATAGAAATATAGGCAAACATTTATTTCACAACAAATTGAAGAAAAAACAAGATTTTTTTTTCTTCTAGTGGATTAAAGATAGCTAGCTAAAATAAATCTATCCACTGCTTCTGTTGAAAGGATTTGACAAGACATCTACTCAATTTGGTAAAATCTTCTTTTGACAAATGAAGTATTATGATTTTCACGCCTTTATCTTAGAGTACACCATGCTGTGTGTCAGTGTTAATTTTGACAGCAAATTTTGATTTACTTTTAGTCTTAGTCTTTTGACTAAAATTCTATTTTAGTTTTAGTCATATTTTAGTCTTCTGAATCATTTTAGTTTTAGTCTAGTTTTAGTCGACTAAATTTCATAAGATTTTAGTTGACTAAATCTACTCATTTAGTGGACTAAAATATATTTGGTTTAATTTAAGTGTAATTTAATTCAATATTGTATACATGTATTTATACAAAACATTCTAACTTAAAATTAAATAAAACAGTCTAATTAAAATATGGAATATAGCTTTTATATAGTTTTTTCCAACTGCTTACACACAAAATCTTTTCATGTCACACAATTTCTGAAACATCTCACTCAAAATGCAAAAATACACTTCAAATCTCCAAAACCTTAAGCTGTTTCTCACCCTTGAACTCAATTTTCAATTGAATAAAACACTTTTTTCAAAACACTAAACAGAATTCTCTTCCTAAAACAAAAATTCTAACAGGAATCCAAAATTTTGATTTTCCAAATCAAAATGCTATACTTATTCCCCCGGTCGGTCGCTCACTCACTCACTCACACTCACACACACACACACACACACACACACACACACACACACACACACAC
>CAIGQV010000724.1:53356-64079 GCA_903798115.1 Danio jaintianensis | reverse complement strand
GGGGGGAAAAAAAGCACCAGAAGATAAGAGAAGCTAACGATTACAGTAGAAATCAGAAGCAGGAGCAGAAGGAGAAGAAAAGCAGCAGAATCGGAAGGAAGAAACGGAAAACGGGAAAGAAGCAGCAGAAAAAACAGCTGAAGAATCAGAAGCAGCAAATAATAACAGGAGAAACATCTGGAGCAGCAGAAGAAAAGTAGCAGAAGCAGATGGAAACAAGTGGAAGAATTAATAGCAGAAGCTACAGAAGCAGCAGTAAGAAAAAATAGATATAAAAGCAGCAGAAAAGACAGAAGGAGGAGAAAAGCAGCAGAATCAGAAGCAGCAGAAATAGAAAGAGAAAGCAGCAAACAGAAGAAAAAACAGCTGAAGAGTCAGAAGCAGAGAAAAAAAAAATAGGTGTAAAATCTGGCGCAGCAGCAGAAGTAAGAAAAAAAAACACAGCATCAGAATCAGTAGCAGTAGTGGAAACAGAAGAAACAGCAGTGGAAACAAAGACACAAATGCAGCACAAGAACAAGCAGAAGTAGCAGTAGCAGAAAAAGCAAAAACAGAAGCAGCAAATAGTAGAAAAGACAGAAGCAGAAGAAAAAGCAGCAGAAAAAAATCAGAAGCAGGAGTAGAAGAAGAAAAAGCAGCAGAAGAAAAAGAGAAGAAGCAGAAGAAAAAGCAGCTGACGAACCAAAGCCGGAAAAAAATATATAATTATGAGGGGAAAAAAGACAAATAGAAAGAAAATCAGCAGAAGATGAGAGCAGCTAACGATTACAATAGATGCTTGTGTGCTTTGAAGAACTGGCCTGAAACGAGCTGTGGGTTTAAAGGACTCACCAGTGTTGCGTGTGTGTTTTTGGGGAGCCACTGTGAGTAGTAGTGGTAGAAGCTGACGACAGAGGCATGAGGAGGTGAAGCAGCGTCTGATGTGTTCAGTTCTTTATCATAGTGCTGGAGGGTCAAACACAGAGCCAGGGGGTCTCTCTGACAGTGCAGGACATCACACAGAACTGCAGCCATGTACTCATACAGCACACCTACACAACAACACAGACACATCTCCCTTAGAAAGAACAACGCTTCATTTTCAATTCAGTCACTTAAACAGATAATATCAAATTCTGTCCTTTATTTTTTTTATACTGAACATCCTGTTTGATCCAGATAATAATAATAATAATAATAACATATAAAATATTGTTTGATAATTTTTATATAATCATATCTGTTATAAGAAATATGAGTTGTATATAACCAGTGTTGGGTGTAATTACAAGGCAACTAGTTACAGTAATTATTTTCTGCTAAAAAATTAAAAGGAATTACTTTTGTCATTTTTAGGTAATTTAATCAGTTGCGTATACAGTTTCTGCCTAAAATACTGTACATAAATTCAACAGTTCTGTATAAATAAATTAAATTTAGATTAAATTAAAATAATTCTTTTTTATATAATATTTATCAAGACAACTGCAACCACTTAAGAGAAAAACATAATTGCGAAACTAGTTCATGACAAAAGCTATAAAATTCAGAATAATTGTACATACTGTATATGTATGTATACATATCTTGTTTATTCTGATATTTCACATATTAAACATTATTTTTATTTGTCTGACTACTGCACATGCTTAAATATTTTAGAAACTTTTGTCACCTGCATGCTCAGTGAAACATTCAAATCCACATTCATATGTATCTGCTAGGATGTCACACAGTGTTTTTTGACTGTTTGGCGCAGTCTTGTGAATGAATAATACGTAGGTCAGTGTATGCTTTATTCATCCAGTTTCGTTTCTGTCAGCTTTGCGTTTTGACTGTTTGGCGCCATCTTGTGACTGAATAATGCGCAGGTTAGTGAACGCTCTATCAGCTGTTTTCATTTGCTGTCAGCTTTGCACTTAAACAATTAATAAACTATTATGGCTCAGAACAATGTTGTGTGTCTATTTATTATGTTTTGTGGCAAGTAGCCGTGTAATAAGCAGGATAAAGTACTGTTGTTTTCACAGAACAAAGCCCTTCAGTCTTATACAACAGTGCTCCGCTTCGCGTCGGGCTGCTGAGAAGTCTGTTGGGTTTTATGTTAGGGATAAAGAACATCCAGGAGGGTTTTTTTTTTTTCAGAATTAAGCCTGATAGGTTTACCGGCAGGCTTATTAATTCGTCAAACTTCTTAATTCTTTAATTTAACACAAAGCTGACAGAAACAAAAGCTGATGGAGCTGGTGAAGCTGATGGAGCATAAAACAATAAGCGTATTAATTAGTCACAAGACGGCACCAACAGTCAAAAATTCAAAGTTGACAGAAACAAAACTAGCTAAATTAAATATACACCGAGCTGTGAATTATTCACCCACAAGATGGAGCCAATCAGTCAAAAATAGTGATGTGACAGACAATATTAATCACAATATATAGACCCCCAGGACCCTATGTCAATTTTCTAAAAGAGTTTTCTGATTTTATTTCTGACTTACTAGTTAAAACTGATAAAATACTAATTGTAGGAGACTTTAACATTCACATAGATGACGCTAACGATACATTAGGGCTCGCGTTTACAGATTTACTACAATCACTTGGGATAAAGCAAAACGTTGTTGGTCCAACCCATCGCTTAAAGCATACATTAGATCTAATTTTGTCTCATGGACTTGAGGTCATTGATGTAGACATTATACCACAAAGCGATGATATAACAGACCACTACCTCTTACTATATAAGCTGTGTTTACCTGAAATTAGCAGATCTGCACAGATATATCGCCCTGGTAGAACTATCGTCCCGTCCACTAAAGATGAATTCACAAATAACTTACCTGATCTTTCTCTATTTCTAAATGCACCCGCAAACGCAAATGACCTTGATGTAGTAATCAGCAGTATGGATGCTATCTTTACTAACACACTAAATACTGTGGCACCCATCAAATTAAAAAAGGTTAGAGAGAATAAAACTACACCATGGTATAACAGTCATACTCGTGCTCTCAAAACAGCAACCCATGCCCTGGAACGTAAGTGGAAAAAAAACTAAATTAGAGGTCTTTAGAATTGCGTACAAAGATAGTATGTCCAGCTATAGGAGGGCTCTAAAATCCGCCAGGGCTGAGCACCTCCGCAAACTGATAGAAAATAATCATAACAATCCTAGATTTTTATTCAACACCATTGCTAAATTAACAAATAATCGGTCATCTTTGGATCAAAATGTCCCACCGCAAATTAGTAGTGATGACTTCATAAATTTCTTCAGCGATAAAATAGAAGGTTTCAGACAGAAAATAGAAGATGTTCAACTTTCGGCACCGCCTTATACTTCAGATCCATTAAACATGCCACTGAACCAAAATAATCTACAGTGCTTCAAAATCATAGAACAGGAAGAGCTAGATAAACTTATAAATGCTTCTAAACCAGCTACATGTCTGTTAGACCCAATTCCAACTAAATTACTGAAAGAATTGCTACCTGTAATAGGAGAACCTCTTCTTAACCTCATCAGCTCTTCTCTATCTTTAGGCCATGTTCCAAATCCTTTCAAGCTAGCTGTTATTAAGCCTATTATTAAGAAACCACAACTGGACCCCGGCAACTGAGCTAATTATAGGCCTATTTCAAATCTTCCATTTATGTCGAAAATACTAGAAAAAGTTGTTTCTGCCCAATTATGCTCCTTTCTGCAGATGAACAATGTTTTTGAAGTGTTTCAGTCAGGTTTCAGGCCTCATCACAGTACAGAAACCGCATTAGTGAAAATAACCAACGATTTACTCTTAGCTGCTGACCAAGGGTGCATCTCGTTATTAGTTTTACTTGATCTCAGTTCTGCATTTGACACCATCGACCACAATATCCTCATAGATCGCTTAAATTCTACAGGTGTCCGGGGACAGGCTCTACAATGGTTTAAGTCATACTTAACTGACCGTTACCAGTTTGTGAATATAAATGGACAGCTTTCACAGGTCAGACCAGTACAGTATGGGGTGCCTCAAGGATCAGTTTTAGGCCCTTTGCTGTTTACAATATACATGCTACCCCTGGGAGACATTATAAGAAGACACGGGATCAGCTTTCACTGCTATGCAGATGATACTCAATTATATATTTCAACAAAACCTGATGAGACATCTGAACTGTCTAAGCTAACTGAATGTATTAAAGATGTTAAAGACTGGATGACCAACAATTTCCTTCTCTTAAATTCAGACAAAACAGAATTATTACTTATTGGGCCTAAATCCTGTACACAGCAGATCTCACAACTCCACCTGCAATTAGAGGGACACAAAGTTAGCTTTAGCTCTACTGTAAAAGATCTGGGTGTTATACTAGACAGCAATTTAACCTTTGAAAATCATATCTCCCATGTCACAAAAACTGCCTTCTTTCATCTGAGAAATATCGCTAAGTTACGAAGTATGCTATCCATCTCAGATGCAGAAAAACTGTACTGTAATGCTCTGTTCGCTGGTTGCCCAGCATCCTCTATTAATAAACTTCAGCTAGTACAAAATGCAGCTGCCAGAGTTCTTACCAGGTCTAGAAAATATGATCATATCACCCCAATTTTATCCTCCTTACACTGGCTGCCTGTTAAGTTCCGTATTGATTATAAAATATTGCTTCTTACCTATAAAGCTTTAAATAATTTAGCACCTGTTTATCTAACCAACCTTCTGTCTCGCTACAATCCAACCCGCTCTTTAAGATCTCAAAACTCAGGGCTGCTGGTAGTACCTAGAATAGCAAAGTCGAGTAAAGGTGGTCGAGCCTTTTCATTTATGGCTCCTAAACTCTGGAATAGCCTTCCTGATAATGTCCGAGGCTCAGACACACTCTCTCAGTTCAACACTAGATTAAAGACCTATCTTTTTAGTAAAGCATACACTCAATGCATCGCATAACGGTATGATGCATGAATGTGCTCCACGCAGGTGAGCTGGCTCGACATCACCTGTAGGACACACTCCTCAATACACCAGACATTGTGTTAGAAACTCTGATATGCTTTACATGTTTGTTTCTATGTTTGTTTATTTAACTGCTATTTTCATCTATAACACTCCATTTTTGCATCTCATTTAAATACACTATGAACAGCAGCTACGCTAATTATTTTCTTTATTCTCTATTTCCAACTGGGGATACTCATTCCGAGGTCCCTAGAGACTATGCAGCGCCATTGATGCGATCCAAGACCTGTGAAGAAAGGATCCCAAGGTTTCCATAATCCTGGACCAGGTCGTATCCCGAGCTGATGCTGTGGTCGTCATGGAGAAATGGAGTGCATGAGACTGATTCCTGAATGACCACTGTGATAAACGAGTCCCCACATTAATCCTGCGGGCCAACCTGACCGCCTGCCGGTGTCCTACTCACACCTGCAGCTTCTCCAGCCTCCAGTGCCTAGACTGCAGCTCTGAACAGGAAGTTTGGCCAGATGAATAATGGTCGTGCCTAACAGAGCCTAGTTTTTCTCAAGGTTTTTTTTTTTTCCCTTCACTTCGTCAATTGGTGAAGTGTTTTTTTCCTCGCCACTGGCTTGCTGGGGACCGGGATCGGGACTTGTGGAGCTGTGCTTCGGTGGATTTGCTCTACAGTGTTTGAACTTTCAGCAGTGAAATTTAAACCACACTGAACTAAACTACACTGAACTTCAACTCTGAAATCTGGACTTTACTAGAACTATGTTCAGCTGCTTTGACACAATCTACATTGTGTAAATAAATAAACTTGACTTACATTTACATTTAGTCATTTAGCTGACGCTTTTATCCAAAGCGACTTACAATTGGGGTTCACAAAAGAAGCAATCAGTACAAGAGGAAACAAAGCATACATAAGTGAAATCGGAGTAGTCTTGAGTAGGTAAAACACAATATACGAGCTAAGTGCAGTCAAGGTTTTTTTTTATTTTTTATTTTTTTAGTGGGTCAGGTGTAGACGGAAGAGATGAGTTTTAAGGCGATTTTTAAAGATGGACACAGAGTCTGCCAAACGCGTTGTAAGAGGCAGATCGTTCCACCATCGTGGGACCGATTCAGAGAAAGTGCGGGAGAGTGATTTCTTACCCTTTTTGGACGGCACCATGAGACGACGCTCGTTAGCAGAGCGCAGTGGTCTGGAGGGTAAATATGTCTGTATTAGTGAGTGAAGGTAGGCGGGTGCTAAACCTGTGGTGGTCTTGTAGGATATGAGCAGAGCTTTGAATTCGATGCGGGCGGCTATAGGGAGCCAATGTAACTTGACTTGACAAGCATGTAAATATGTAACGTGGATGTGCATATATGGATGTCAGCGTATTCACTGACAGTAAAGGTGATTTATGGCTCCTGGATGAGCCTGTGTTATTCAGCGGTTGTTATCAGGGAATAACATGAATTGGAATGTTGAGGATGACCAATCAGAATCAAGTATTTCAAACAGCTGTGTAATAATCTGCGATAAAGGGGTATATGGGTTATGTGTTTACATGTGATTTTAAAAAAATGGCCACTACTCAACACCATTACACAGCACAGAAGAGCCAGGATAAAATGTAAAACTCTGACTGTGTTCGTCTGACATAAGAAAGTCATATACTCCAGTTTTTGTTACTTGTTATTTACCTTTTGCATCTTTAAAACTGGCCGGCAGTTTGTTTCGAGCCTCGAGCACAGCCGGCACAACAGCACTAAATGGGAACGTCTGGAGAATGATGTCTTCAGTGAGAGAAGGTCCGATCTCCTCAATGTCACCTTCACTGCTCTCCACTATCACGTCAACCATGTCCAGCACATCTAAAATACAGCATTCAAATAACACTGATCAATACATGGCATTTCTTTTATTGTAAAAAAGGCTCATGAAGGTTAACATGAAATATATATATTTTTTTACATTTCAACATGCTCCTATACAACCCAACTTAATACTTATGCTTCTTTTCACGTAACCCTTTATTCCCTCTCTATGTGTAATCAACTGTTTGCAACAAGACTCTTGCCTGTGTATTAATCTTCTATGTTTTAAAACTCTTGGAATTAATCTATAACCCCACCACAGTTAAACAAGATCACAGATAGGGAATGTTTGATATCCCTGCAGAGCTAATTTGGTGTCCTGAACGATCGTTTACACTTTATGTTAATACTTGTGCAACATTTTAAGAAACTTTTAACTTTGCATTCACCCAGGATGCATATGCAAATCATCAAGCTTAGGGACAAAGAATGGTAAATCTCCCCTTGGGAAGGTAACTTTCTCATTGGTCTTATTCTTCACTCTTTACTGCCTTTCCTATACCAACTGAATGTGTGTGATTGTTAGATTAGTTTAAGTGTGGTTAATAAAGCCTTATTTGTATCGCACTTGAAGTTGTTCATTATTTGCTCATAACTGGAGTCCCTAATCATGCCGATTTTGCTACATACTCTGTAGTTTTGTATTTTAACAAAGTTATTTCATATAACCCAGAAATGAATGTTCTTTAGCTAATGTAAAAATATAATTAATTATAGCTAATTATGATGTATTATTCATATTTTGTAGCTAGTTCGCTACAATAAACATATCGATCAGTAGAGTGAGAGGTATTCATTGTTTGTGCCAATGTTTGGTTTTCTTCCAAATGTAATGGTAGTCCTTTTATATGGGTCGTTCTTGAACGATTCATTTATTTTGAACGAATCTTTAATGTGACTCTGTAACAGTGAGTCCTCTCAGCGAGTGATTCGTTCATTCGCGTGTGCGCACATTGCACAGGTTGGGGAGAAGATTTGTTTCTCTTTTTGAGTCTTTTATTGGGTTTGAGTCTTTCCTTCATAACATGAATGACTTGAGAAAGATTTGACCCGTTCAACTCTCTCCCAGGTAAACAACGAATGATTATTTTCTCTTTCGTAGCATTCTAGTTATGACTTGTTTGTGGTGTAATCAACACCTGGCCTTGTTGCAGATGTGTTTAGAAGCAACTTGTAACATTTTAATGATATATTGGGATGAACAAAATGACTCGAAAAAAAGATTTGTTCATCTTGCTGAACGAGGCTCAAGAGTTGGTCAAATGATTTGACTTCCCATCACAAGTAGTTTGATATTGTAGGTTATTCTTTCCAGTGCAATGTAATGTGCCAAATCTTTCAAAATGGATGGACTTTCTATATTCTTTCTAAAGAATGCTATCAGACGTCTTGCAATAACAAGACATATGTCAATCATTTTGAATTTCGTTTTGAAATCATTGAGAATTTTGAGAGTGCACAAATTGGACCATTGTCAAGTCGCGTTGAGTTTTTGGCTGTTAAAAGAGCCAGTAGCAAGCACAGATTACATAGATGGATATTTGAGAAGGCATAGAATGGCTGACCATCAATGTGTGATATGGGTATGCTGGCTTCATCTCCGTCCTGACCGCTCAGGTTAGCTTGAAGGTTTGCTGCCTCCTGGACCATACTCGCAGCTTTCTCCGTGTACACGTGTGAGTTACACACCACTCTCGTCAAAACCTGCCACACAGTGGTGAAACGACAAAATATCAGCTTCATGTTGTTTGTAACGCTATTTATTGAGTTAATTTATCAGTGTAGGCATATACAAAGTGGTGTCTGAGAAATTGGGTGTAAAATATGGCAATGATTTTAATGGTAAACATGCTACAGTAAAAATCTATTACCTGGTTAACGGTAAATTTCCTTAATATTTACAGAGAATAGCCATAAATTGACTTTCCCAGAATTACCTGCATGACACGACATTACTACGGTTCTTTTTGATTTATTTTTCTTCTGTGATGTACGGTAGAGTTTCATGGTACATCTAATGCTGATAAATAATGTCTACTGCATTACTTTAGTGTCATGTGTTACTGAGCACCTTCTAACAAAGGTAACGTGTAGATGTTAGTATGCCAAAACTTTTTTATAGTAGTTTACCGTAAATTCTGTCATGGTTTCAGCCATATTTTTAATAGTCAAATTCTGGCACTCGCTGCAGAGCCACTTGGGCTCCAACGAGGAGGAGCTTGAGCTCTAGCTCCTCCTCCTATAAGCTGTTTTAATGCGTTCCCTCACCCCACCCCTAACCCCAACCCCCAGTGACATCACTAGTAGAAGAAGTGCAGCAAGGAGGAGCTAGAGCTCAAGCTCCCCCTTGCTGGAGCTCAGCTCTGCCCATGTGGCTCTGCAGTGAGTACCACTTGGCAAAACCAGCTGTCATTTTAATGTACATTTTAGAGATTTTCTTTGCAGTGCAAGACAGCAGATTAATAAACTTTTCAAATGTTTTTTTTAAAACATCGCGTTTAAAAATTTTGTTCATCAAAAAACTAAACAATTTTACAGTAAAAGCGGCAGCTGTGGTTGCCAGAATTGTAAAAAAAAAAAAAACTGTCTACAATTTTTGCTCTATTGTTTTTTATGCATGAAACTTAGTTTCCAACAAAGGATTAAAAACATATTTACAATTGATGGAAACCGCTTTCTATACAGATCTGCTCATTTGGAGAAAGCACCAAATTAGCCTAAAATGTCAAAACTGATTAATGCATTTATAAAATGGTTTGCCTATAGGGTCTTGGATTAATATTACTCTTTCCCCCTTTTTTTTTTAAAAATGCCATTTTGAAACATTTTACACTTGAAAACTGATCAAATTTCCTATTAGAATAAACTCAAGTTCTTCCTAAATATTCTCCTTGCTAAGAAACTGTGAGTAAGGTACACAGTTGGATAGAATAAAATTACAAATGCGCAGTAAAACCATATGTAAGGGGTCAGAATCCAGTACATGGTCTAGAAACTGTATGACGGTCTCCTGCTGGGATGGACCCAACCGTGTCAGATGATCCAGCCATAACTCCAGCTCCTTCCACGTGTGCTCAAATACACCGGTGTCCCTCAACACCTGAAAAGAAGAGGTCAAGAAATCATTTGACAGGACTTTTTTTGTTTTGTTTTCAAAGTGAATGTGCTGTTAATTTCTCAATGGACAACACTATAAAATGGGACTAAATAGATTAATAAATTAATTATACATGAGAATTATTATCAATAATTATTACAATAAATGATACTTAAATTAATTTTAAATATCATTTACAATAAGAAAACCTGCTTGCAAGTTTTTTTTCATTTTAAGGTTTTCTTTTTTTGTCTTTTTCCTTTTATTGAATAAAAAAGAAAAGTCCTGCACTAAATATTTTCTAAAATCTTGTGCCATTTTTCATATTTTTCACATTAAATAGCGTGAAAAAGTAGCATGAAAAAAAAACTAAAGGGAAAAAACAAGTATTGCAAATGATTAAAGGTTCAAATTAAAAGCATGTTTTTGTTGTTAGGTTAATTAAACTCACTTTTAGGACCAGCATCCTGCTTGAGGTCTTCAAGTAACTATTGTTACTGCTTACAAACATCTTAAGTAACAAATAGATCACCGATTTCTCTCCTTTTTCAAAATCTGGATTTGCCATCTCCTGTGTATGAAAGAAAAGAAAAAAAGACAAATCACAAGAAATACAATAAACGAGTCTCATTCACTAATAATGATGTACATTTTTCAAATTTAAATAATCACGAATATTTAAAACACTTATCAGTGGACCATATTACAAAACGTTTTGAATATACAGTTAAAGTTAAAAAATTATTTACCCTCCTGTGAATTTCTTTTTCAAATATTTCTCAAATAATGTTTAACAGAGCAAGGAATTTTTCACAGTATTTCCTATAATATTTTTT
>CAIGQV010000724.1:8000-37470 GCA_903798115.1 Danio jaintianensis | reverse complement strand
CATGACACAGGACTGATGGTAGCGCTCACCTTTTCTTCTCCGGACAAGCCTTTTTCCAGATGCCCCAAACAATCGGAAAGGGGCTTCATCTGAGAATATGACTTTGCCCCAGTCCTCAACAGTCCATTCGTCATACTTTTAGCAGAAGATCAATCTGTCCCTGATGTGTTTTTTTGGAGAGAAGTGGCTTCTTTGCTGCCCTTCTTGACACCAGGCCATCTTCCAAAAGTCTTCGCCTCACTGTGCGTGCAGATGCGCTCACACCTGCCTGCTGCCATTCCTGAGCAAGCTCTGCACTGGTGGCACTCTGATCCCGCAGCTGAATCCTCTTTAGGAGACGATCCTGGCGCTTGCTGGACTTTCTTGGACGCCCTGAAGCCTTCTTAACAAGAATTGAACCTCTTTCCTTGAAGTTATTGATGAACCTATAAATTGTTGATTTAGGTGCAATCTTAGTAGCCACAATATCCTTGCCTGTGAAGCCATTTTTATGCAACGCAATGATGGCTGCACGCGTTTCTTTGCAGGTCACCATGGTTAACAATGGAAGAACAATTATTTCAAGCATCACCCTCCTTTTAACATGTCAAGTCTGCCATTCTAACCCGATCAGCCTGACATAATGATCTCCAGCCTTGTGTTCGTCAACATTCTCACCTGAGTTAACAAGACGATTACTGAAATGATCTCAGCAGGTCCTTTAATGACAGCAATGAAATGCAGTGGAAAGTTTTTTTCAGGATTAAGTTCATTTTCATGGCAAAGAAGGACTATGCAATTCATCTGATCACTCTTCATAACATTCTGGAGTATATGCAAATTGCTATTATAAAAACTTAAGCAGCAACTTTTCCAATTTCCAATAATTATGTAATTCTCAAAACTTTTGGCCACGACTGTAGACCATTTCAATGTAGTGATGTCATTGGCCCATGAACATTTCCTTCTTGTTATCAAACTACTTCATAACTGTAGCAAGAGGCAATTCAATCATAACTTAATGTTAAAACAGCTATCATAACATTATTTATCAATATGTGGCTCTTTTTGGATTCTCAGAAGCTATAGAAATATAAGCATTTTTAAGCTATAAAAATGTAAAACAGGAACCATTGTTTTTGTTTACATCCCTCAAAATGGTCTATATCTATTGTTATATTTATCGTGCTTGGTGTGAACAGGCCTTTATTTGTAGCACGTGCAGCTGTTCGATCATTTTGTCACAGGTCTGGGGTGGGGTTGCAGTATTTACAATTTAGAACCAGAATTTGATTTACGTGAAATTACATCTATATCACAAACCCATACATCAACAAAACAATACAACTCACCATAACATTAAACGCAAGTATTCACTGATCATGTGGAGAAGAAGCAGAGTTGTTTTATCATACTAAATGTATTTTAGGGTTCTGTTAAAATGCTGCTCTGTGCAGTCTAATGAGAAACGCATGACATATTAAAGCGTTTTTACATTTATGATTTGTGGAGTTTACATTATAAACCTGGATAAACTATGATAGCATACTGACAGATTTTTCCCACATCAGCACGTAATTCTCAAAAATGGCTGGCTGTAATAGCATCAGCTGCACAAATAACTGACAATTATCATCTTAAATTAAATTTAGTTGGACTTGACAGTGACCCACAACGATAGTAAGCAAATGTTTTTGCTTTTAATTTGTTTGTATATTCATTTGTACATTGCATTTAAAAACAACGGGAGTTAGGCTAGTGAAAAAGTGCTTAAAGAAAATGTTGCTAGCAAATTTGGCAACCGAGACCAAAATAGAGAAGATAGCCCAGCCGCTGCTACAATTGTCATTGATTATAATAGACTGTGAACAATTTAGTTTTCCATCAGTCATTATTACATTGTAATAGTCATTTTAACCTCTGTGTGTTTTGGTACCCAAATTATGTAAATAAGAATAATTATTTAAAGCACCTGATGACTTTATCCACGCATCCATCCCATACATACACAAAGAAAACAGAAATCAGAGCATCTAATTGTAGGACTGAGTGTAATAAACTAATTCAGGATCTTCATGTTGTCTTGTTTAGTTTAATTAATAGTTTTTCAATAGATGGCAGCATTTTCCTGCCAAATTACAGCACATTATGGTATCGCCCATGAACAAATTTTTAATTAATAAGTTTTCAAGTTACTTCATTTTACATTAATATTTTGTAACAAAATATATATAAATATTGTACAATAACGCGAGTCATATTAAAATTAATTTTTAAAAACACTACAGTTTACTTATTATTAATATAATAAATTGTATTATACTGTAGAGCCTAATACTATATAGCATTTACAACTTTGTTTGTTAAAGAACGATGCTGCATTATTCAGACTTTATCTTTTACTAAACTGTAGCAACTGTTAGTAATAGATTTTTTTTTACAGTACAGTACAGTTCTTTTTTTGTGTGTGCATTACTATATTTGTTACAACTATAATTGCCACAAATTCATTCAAGTACTTTAATATAGTTCAAAAGCAATATAGCCTAGTATTTACTATAAATTACTATATTTCATGTGGGAAAACATTAATAAAAAGGTTATTAGAAAATGAAGCAAATAAATATTATTTAATTGCTGGAGTAGAAATACTAATATAGTGTTATATTTAACAGCACACATTTATTAAAATGTAAAAAGATGCATTATAAGCATATAAAGATGTATTATATACATATTAACTTGCTATTATTTCCTACATTACAATGAATCCATCATAGAAATGAAACCTGTCCAACTTAGATTGTTTCATATATCTCTGAAACATGTTTCAGCAAAGCCAGCAAATGGGCAGTATCTATCTACATTGACTTTGTCAGATAAACAAATGAAAATGAAACATGCTAATGAAAAACTTTCACTAAAATTAAACGTTGTAATTACTCCACAAATCACATGTTCTCTGAACTGCAGTGCCTGGTCAACTATAACTGGATATTGCACATTCTGTAATGTGACATTTGCAGATGCGCACAATGATGTTCATATCGAAACAATCATGTATTGTGCACAAACTGAACATCGTAATTCGAAAGAAAGAGGGTTTAAATGACTTTGAACACTTCGTTGAACATTTCATGAAACAACCATCTCCAAGTTTTACAGTAAAAACATCCAGTGAGCGGCAGTTTAATGCTTTTTAGGTCCACATTGAAAACATAGCACTAAAGTAGAATCCAAAATAAATGTCCCCCAACAAGGCTGCGAAACTGTTCAACACATCAGATACACAAATAAACAAATAAATAAACAAAAATGTGAACGCATGACTTACTTCCTTCTCTGGCTTTTCTTCGTCCAGCAACGAGAACATTTCTGAACATTCGGCTGAGATTTTGATGTAGCCTTCAACCACATCATAGAGTTCTGCACATGGAAGAGTCTTCGCAATTCTTATGAAAGTTGCCAAACCTACACGATAGTAAAGATTTTCATGTTTACAATATTATCATCCAATCATGTCTTCTCAGGAATATAATAATAATAACAATAATAATAACAATAATAACAATAATAATAATAATAATAATAATAACAATAATAATAATAATAATAACAATAATAATAAAAACAATAATAACAATAATAATAATAATAATAATGGGCGACGCGGTGGCGCAGTGGGTAGCACGTTCGCCTCACAGCAAGAAGGTCGCTGGTTCGAGCCTCGGCTGGGTCAGTTGGCATTTCTGTGTGGAGTTTGCATGTTCTCCCCGTGTTCGCGTGGGTTTCCTCCGGGTGCTCCGGTTTCCCCCACAAGTCCAAAGACATGCACTATAGGGGAATTGGGTAAGCTAAAATTGTCCGTAGTGTATGTGTGTGAATGGGTGTGTATGGATGTTTCCCAGTGATGGGTTGCGGCTGGAAAAGCATCCGCTGCTTAAAACATATGCTGGATAAGTTGGCGGTTCATCCCGCTGTGGCGACCCCAGATTAATAAAGGGACTAAGCCGAAAAGAAAATGAATGAATGAATGAATGAATAATAATAATAATAATAATAACAATAATAATAATAACAATAATAATAATAATAACAATAATAATAATAATAATAATAATAATAATAATAATAATAATAATAATAATAAATGACTATGATACATTTCACCATGACTTAAAGAAAACACCCACTAAAATATCATTCAATGTAACAATAGTTCACATACCAACACATCTTGTCAGGCATGTAGAACAAAATCCATTTGATTCAATTGAAAACTACCATTATTTTTTTTCCAACCACTAGGTTTTTCCAATTTGCCAGTTTTTAATGATTTAAAATAAAACAATGTATAATCACTTATTCAACATTTAAGTATTCTAATGTTATATATTACATATTACATAATAATAATAATAATAATAGTTTTGTATCTCAGCCACAGTAAAACATAAAACTTTAGTAGGCATTTAAGGTCTTAAAATGCATTCATTCATTTTCTTTTCGGATTACTCGCTTCGTCAATCAGGGGTCACCACAGCGGAATGAACCGCCAACTTATCCAGCATATGTTTTAAGCAGTGGATGCCCTTCCAGCTGCAACCCATCACTGGGGAACACCCATACACTCTTGCATTCACACACATACACTACGGACAATTTAGCTTACCCAATTCCCCTATACCGCATGACTTTGGACTTGTGGGGGAAACCGGAGCACCCGGAGGAAACCCACGCGAACACGGGGAGAACATGCAAACTCCACACAGAAATGCCAACTGACCCAGCCGAGGCTCGAACCAGCGACCTTCTTGCTATGAGGCGATCGTGCTACACACTGCGTCACCGTGACGCCCAGGTCTTAAAATGTTAAACCATGTTAATTAATTTATTTAAAATTTCTATTTTGGCATTGCAATGCTATTATGGACAAACAGTGGAGATGATAGTGGACTTCAGGAGAAACCCCCCACTGAGCATCATGGACAGCATTGTGGCAGCAGTGGAGTCATTCAGGTTCCTGGGCACCACCATCTCTCAGGATCTGAAGTGGGACACTCACATTGACTCCATTGTCAAAAAAGCTCAACAGAGGTTGTACTTCCTTCGTCAGCTGAGGAAGTTCAACCTTCCAAAGGAGCTGCTGAAACAGTTCTACACTTCCATCATTGAATCAGTCCTCTGCACTTCAATAACTGTCTGGTTTAGCTCAGCTACCAAATCCGACCTCCGAAGACTACGTCGAATAGTTCGGACTGCTGAGCGAATCACTGGTACAATCCTCCCTACTCTCCAAGAACTGTACTTATCCAGAGCAAGCAGAAGGGCTGCCAAAATCACTCTGGACCCCTCACACCCAGCACACTGCCTCTTTGAACTTTTACCTTCTGGTCGACGCTACAGGGCACTGTGCACCAGAACAGCCCGACACAGAAACAGTTTCTTCCCTCAGGCAATCCATCTCATGAACACTTGATGATAGTAATTATGGAACAAACATCACTGCTTGCTATACACTTTTTATACACAAACACTTATTTAACAACATATTTTACATGCTAATTTGCACATAACAGCTGCCATATAACGTTGTATATAGTAATATTCCTGTACATACACTTGTCAATTTGTATATTTGCATTCACTACAACTTTTATTTTTTAAATATATTTATTATCTGTTGTTTGTCCTGTCTCTGTAATTCTGTTGCACTGTAGAAGCTCTGTCACCAAAGCAAACTCCTCGTATGTGTGAACATACCTGGCAATAAAGCTCTTTCTGATTCTGATTCTGATTGTGTCCATAATAACGTTATCATCCACATTTGTTTTGGCAACGTCTGTGAATCCAATACTTGTATTATTTAAAGGAAAGTAATAATTTTGTAATATATAATACATAAGTATTACTTTCCATTGAAAAATAAAATAATAATATTGCATTTTGGCGGCCATAACTTGCCATACGCGCAATAAGTTGTGAAAACAAAATAAAAGTCTGAGGAAATCCTAGCTAGAACACTAGCAGAGAGGCATTATTTACTATTTAGAGGCAATTACTATGTAATAGTGTGCACGAATCGTGCGTTTTAACCTCAAACTGTAACAAATGAGATATTTCAGCTGTAAGATTTAATAGATTATACTCACCCTTTTGAGCTTCAGATGAATCCTTTAGCATGGATTTAAAAGCAGTGCCACTAAACTCGCTTTCGTCTGTTTTGCGTTTCTTTGCTGTTGTATCAGACCCCGTAATGTTTTCTTCGCTTTCGCGTTTAGCAGCCATTTCTGTGAGTCCCTGTAAACGAACAGCAGCACATGGGACGGCGAAAGTGTGAAGCTAGAAACGACAGACGAGCAAAACACGTGGAAACGATGAACTTATTAATATTAAACTTAACGTCATGACGATTTCTCTAGAGCGTCACAAAATCTAATGAATATTCAAAAGATAAGAAAGGTATTGGCTCGCCAGCTCTACGCTCGTTAACATATTCATGAGCAAAAAGTAAATTATAAAATGTAGTTATTATTTAGTGTATTCGTTCATTCATGACAGGAAATACAGAGGGTTGACAGAAAAGTATTTGTATGCTAAATACAAATATAAAATCAAAGAAACGCATTTCCAGTTGTATGTGTTGTTTACTAACACATTCACAAAAATATGTGAGCATATAGGTAAGTGTAAGAAGTAAACCAACAACTTTTTGTCCTGAAAGCGATTGAACGTATAACTCTGAACATGTTTGGATCTATTGGGATACCCTGCTGAAAAAAACAGCTTAAACCAGCCATAAGCTGGTTGGCTGGTTTTATCTGGTTGACCAGCCTGGTTTTGGCCATTTCCAGGCTGGTCTGAGCTGGTCAGGCTGGAAAATGACCAGCTAAAACCAACTTGACCAGCCTGGTTTAAGCTGGACATAGCTGGTTTAGCTGGGCTCCCAGTCTGGCTAGGCTGGCCAAGCTGGTCTTAGCTGGTCATTTTCCAGCCTGACCAGCTAAGACCAGCCTGGAAATGATTGGAAACCAGCCTGGAAATGGCCAAAACCCCTCTAAAACCAGGCTGGTCGACCAGCTAAAACCAGCCAACCATCCTAGGCTGGTTTAAGCTGGATTTGTCAGCAGGGAGTACACCCAAAAATGAAAATTTAATCACTCTCAAAGGGTTTCAAAGCTTTATTATTCTGTTGAACACAAAAGAAGATATTTTGAAGAATGTTGTAAACCTGTAACCATTGACTTCCATAGACAAAATGGCTTATTTTATGTTCAACAGAAGTAAGAATCTCAAACAGGCTTGGAAAAAGTAAATGGTGACCGGATATTCAGTTTTGGATGAACTGTCCCTTTAAACATAAATCTGATGTTTCTCTCCTTCTTTTGTTATACAAGTAAAGATGCTGTATTTTAATTGATTAATGTATGTATTTACTTTTTGTTAGTTTTATGTTGAGTGGATTACAGTTGTGGTTGCTTGCATCAGTTTTCTTTTTACAACTAATTAATTCATGTATATATTATTGTGTTTACAGGCCTATTCTTCTATTAGCCTACAAAAAAGTTAATTCTATGTATAATAGAAGACCAGGTTAGTAGTCATACTTAAAAAAAAATACACACATTTCTGAAGAAATATATAACTAAAATTAATTATGAAACACACAGACACAGGGCTGCACGGTGGCGCAGTGGGTAGCACGTTCGCCTCACAGCAAGAAGGTCGCTGGTTCGAGCCTCGGCTGGGTCAGTTGGCATTTCTGTATGGAGTTTGCATGTTCTCCCCGTGTTGGCGTGGGTTTCCTCCGGGTGCTCCGGTTTCCCCCACAAGTCCAAAGACATGCGCTATAGGGGAATTGGGTAAGCTAAATTGGCCGTAGTGAATGAGTGTGTGTTTCCCAGTGATGGGTTGCAGCTGGAAGGGCATCCGCTGTGTAAAACATATGCTGGATAAGTTGGCGGTTCATTCCGCTGTGCCGACCCCAGATTAATAAACGGAAAAGAAAATGAATGAATGACACACAGACACAAAAATAAAAATATGAACACTTATATAACCATTTACAAAAGAACAATTAATATTAACATAACATACCTGGTTTTTAAAATAATTAAAATTAAATACAAAAGAAAATGTTTAAACAACTTTTTTGGTCTTTAGTTTCTGTACATTTGCAGTTTAATAATTCCATTTAGATCTGTGGTTACTAATAACAAACTTGCCAAGTGATATTTAATAAATTGTCAAATTTGACCAACAAACGTGTCATATTTTCATATTTATCTGGCAGTCATATTATAAAGTCATCGTGAAATCAAAATTGACACTACTCACTTTGTTATGCAGTATTGCTATTCTTGAAGAGAACAATCAGTGTGTGCAAGTTATGCTTTTTCTTGGTAATATTTATATATGTATTCCATCGATATGTCAATCCTTCTCTGTTGACGTCATTTCGACAGCTTGGCCAGAAGACCCACAGCACTATACAATGACTTCATATCCACATTTAGAATTTTAGCTTTATTATTATTTCAAATAATTTATCATACAGAATAAATTATCAACATTAGCAGGGGGACATTAGATATATAGGTTCAATAGACCAAGGTTTCAGTTACACAAAAGCTTTTAATAACAACATTTAAGCCAATCGTTGAAATCTTTGTGGGAAAACGGATGAATGAAAATAAATACAGTGCCCAGAGTAAATGAGTACATTTCTCGCTTTTAAAATGATAGTTATATTGATGGGATGCTGTACAATTAGACATTTGTGGAAAATCTGCTTTGTTGGATAGTTTAGTCAGTACCAAAGCCAAAACTGGAAGTAATTGAACTGAATTAATGTAAGATGCTGGTGCAAAACATTAGTACAACCCAATGAATATTTGGAGAAAATATATCAAATAAAAATTAAGTTAACTAGAAAAACTAAGATCATACTAAAATTAAATTTAATTTAATCGAAGCACATTTAAAAATGCTTTATTTTCCTCATCCTAAATATGCTAGGTAACCACTCTTATTTTCATAGATATCGTTAGATGTCGCCTACCCTGTTGTTGTCTATTGGAAGGAATGCGTCAATAGAGCCGCCATTTTAGTACAGGGTAGCGCTCCTTTGAAATGAATGCGGGACCAAGGTGCAGTGGAGGACTGTGGCCATCCAGAGCCAGAGATATACACATATATATGCATATATCTATGATCGGGAGTTTTCCCGGTGGTCAGTATATGCAAATATGTTTTTAAATTACGAATATTATAATTTTACATCACTTTTCTACGTCGATGGATCAGTGACGGCACGGGCATTGCTGATAAAGAGTGTGTTTGTGTGCATGGAGATGTATTATCCTCCCTCCCTGTTAAATCTGATCTAATCCGTGTCCTGACTTCTCATTCTAACGGAGGGAGCGATTCATTTGTGAATGAATCTCCGTTATGAACGACTCGTTCACTCAGCCGACAATAATACAAGTTTCTGGCACCGCAGCGTCTCGCTGTCATATTTCTTTTTCATTGTTTGCTGATTTTATTCAATAAAACTAGCATAAGCCTAGAATTCTGTGCAAGTTGATGCTACTTTGCCTTATGATGAGTGCAGTAAGAGACTGTATTATCATCAATAACGTTACTTGTTGAGCACAAAAGTTTGTAACATACAAAAAACATAAACGAAATCTTACCTATGAAATGTTCTGCCTTTGTGCTTTGTTTTCTTTGTTTGCTCGCTACTACACCCGTAAGCAGTGCTAAAGTCCAGCATCTTCACATTGGCACACTGTATTGACTAGTGCTGTTGAATGACATTTGTTCTGGGAGCACTGTACAAATGTGGCGGCGCTATTGACGCATGCTCAGGGTCCGTATGCGATATCTAGTGTATATATCTATGTCTTATTTTAACAAAATAAAATATAAAATGTTAAAATGCATACTGTCCATATTCACAGGGAAATGGATAAAAATATTACTTTTCAAAGAAGGTGTACTCGTTAATGCCCGGGGACTGTTCTCTCACATAAAGGTTATTGAAACATCTCACCATGTTATACAGTATAAAGCACTTATGTCACTTCAACACGTCTTACATCATTCTGAGAGAGGAATCCACTGATTCGACAGCGAGAGAAAGCAGGATCGCTTTCGGACTGTTCTCAAACAGGGCCGCTCTGTTCTGCGTCTGGCCCTTCTTCACCCAGTGGCCATAAATCTTGAACGCACAGGCGTCGATGAGTTTGCGAATGGGCTTTACTGCGTAGGGGTCACTCTTGATCACTTCTTTGGTAACCGGTTTGGCTCGTCGATAATTGCAGTAAATGCGCATTGTTGCTAGAACTGTCATGCAGATTACCTGGAAAACACAAGGCATTGAAATTCATATTTGGTAAATAGTATAGGGTATATGCAGAAGGACTTTTCATTTTCAGTAACCCAGTTAAAGCGCTGTAGGTGAACTGTATGTTGTTACAAAATCGCAAAGTCTAAGGTCTGTTTTCTTTAAGATCCATCATCTTCACTCTATCTGATTGATATACGATAGAAAGTGCGTCTCAGAATGTACAAGAAGCACAGCATTAAATTCCATTGTTCTGCACCATGGCTTTAAAATGTGAATATTTATTTTACCCCAGTATTTTCAATGGAGTTTCTGCGCTAGCCTGCTGATCCTCCTGACGTCGCGTGCGTGTAAATGGCTTTTCATCTCGTTTTACGCTTGAACAACTAAATGAATGCTTAAGTCTATTTAACTTATTATAGTTTAATTGCATTACAACATCGATGCTGTAAAAGGAACCGTTCAAAATTGAAAAAATCACATTAACCGTTCACCGGAAGTTTATTTACTAGCTGTGCATATACCCATTTGACTTTGTATTAAAAGTGTTAGTTTACCCAAAAATTTTGTTTAATTACTCACCTTAATGTCATTCTAAACCCCAAAAAAACAACACAAATGAAGATATTTTAAATGAAATCGGAGAGCTCCCTCATCCTCCATAGACAGCAACGGTTTCCCGACTCGTTAAAAGTTCATAAAAATGCCAAGAAACATCCTCAAAACACACCATATGCCTTCAGTGGATAAATCTGAATATTAGCAAGAATTTGATCAGGGATATATTTGTTTTGCTGATGGATATTTCGGATGTGCTTTATTTCAAACAGAGGAAGTCGCGTGGGCATCCACACTGCTCTTGTGAACATGAGCACTATACTGACACTGAGAAGAAGAAACTGTTGAATAAAGTTGTTGTTTGTGATTTAAGTATTCTTTTTGCTTGATAATATTCTGATTGAACCAGTGAAGGCATATGGTCAGTTTTGAGAATGAGTTTTAACAAAATACTGTCTCAGGACCGTTGCTGGCTTTGGAGGATGAGGGAGCTCTCAGATTTCACCTAAAACACCATCATTTGTGTTCTAATGATGAATGAAGATCTCAGGGGAACAACATGAGGGTAATGATTAATTTAAAAAACAGAACTTTCATTTTTGGGCGAATTAACCCAATGTCTTAATTAAAAATTACCAGGGCACGTTTATCCCAAACACACACACACACAGACACAAAAAGTGAAGTTTAAAGTGATAGTATAACCAGAAATGAAGATTTCACTCACACTCAAGTGGTTCAAAAGTGTGTTGTTGTTTTTTTCTGAAAAAAAAAAATAAAGTTGGAAGCCAGCAGCCATTGACATCCATTGTAGAAACAAACAAAAAAATACTATGGAAGTCAATGGCTGTTGCTTTCTGTAGTAAGGTTCGTTTGTGTTTTCTCATTGGGTGTTCGATCATGCTCACCTCTCCACACTTTCCAACATTTTGACTCCAGCACGTTTGAAACAAGTGGAGGATGAGTAAGTGAAGACAGAATTTTCATTTTTGGGTGAACTGCCATAAACCTGCCATAGGACCACGTTGGGCTGCAGAAAGGTCCGTTTGTTACTCTTAAAATATTTGAGGAATATTTGAAATAATCTCCTCATCCAACCCCAGTGTGCAGCCATTATGTGTCAGAACACACACCACACACCAGCCTATTCAATTAAGTTCCTCCTTATTTCAATAGCGCTTTTTCAAATGTAGATTGTGTCAAAGCAGCCTAACATAGACAAAGAAAAGACAATAAAGCTAATCCGATGAAATGGAGATGGTTAGGAGGCCATGATGGACAGAGGTCAGAGGGCAAGATTGACCAGGATGCTGCTGACACATCCCTACTCTTTTTGAAGGACATCCTGGGATTTTTAATGACCACAGAGAGCCAGGACCTGGGGTTAATGTTTTATCCCAAAAACAGTGTTCACTGACAGTATATTGTTACCATCACTATACTAGGGCATTAGGATCCACACAGACCATAGTCTCCCATGTGGTCTCCCATCCAGGTATTATCTTTATTGGGTGATAGGGCTGCACGCAAACACGATTGGCCAAAGCTGTGAGTGTTGTGCAGATCTTCTTAACACTCAAAAAAATTATGTTGAATGTTTGTTCAAACTACTTATTTAAAATAAACTGAAACAACACGATTCCTGAGTTTTTGGTGGGAAAACTTAACTGTTTTATGTTCAATCTACTTAAATTTGTAAAAACAAATAAGTTAATTTAACTCCTTCATGCTGTCCCAACACTATTTGATTGTGTGGAACCCAGCATTATTTACAGTGAAGGAAGCAGGGTGTGATTTGTATTAAATCTCACAGAAACCCATGAACCTGTCCAAATACACATGAAGAAGCAGAAAATAGTGGTCGCTGAATAAAGAGAGGATTTAACTGCTTTCAGAGATTAAGCGTGACTAATAAACACATGACTCTTCAATCACCTCACAGAAGGATTTATTTCAAACACTCCACTGCCATTTTGAGGGATGTAAACAAAAACAATGGTCCCAACCAATTTCCTGTTTTACATTTTTAATTTCTAAAGCTTCCGAGAATCCAAAAAGAGCCACATATTGATATATAATATTATGATTGCCTCTTGTTACAGTTATGAAATAGTTTGACAACAAGCAGGAAATGTTCATGGGCCAATGACATGACCACATTGAAATGGTCTATTTTTTGTAATTTCACGTGCAGCATTTACTACTGTAGTTCACTGAGACGTGACGCAAACTGCTGTCATTATCGCAGAACCATTATCTCAATGTCTTTATCAACCAATTAAACCAAATTCAAATTTAAACCCTGCTCCATCTAATCACACTTGCTGGAGGTTTGCTAGAACTGGCTTTACTGACAAAAGGCGCATGACAATCACCTCTATTAAATTGCCGGAAATAAAAATAAATACAATTTTTTTAAATTAAACAATTAAAATAGTAAAAGTTCATTCTACAATCTTTTGGCACTGGGGCATCATGGTGGCGCAGTGGGTAGCACAATTTCCTTATAGCAAGAAGGTCGCTGGTTCGAGCCTCGGCTGGGTCAGTTAGCATTTTGTGTGGAGTTTGCATGTTCCCCCCATGTTCACGTGGGTTTTCTCCGGGTGCTCCGGTTTCCCCCACAAGTCCAAAAACATGCGCTATAGGTAAATTGGGTAAGCTAAATTGTCCGTAGTGTATGTGTGTGAATGAGTGTGTATGGATGTTTCCCAGTGATGAGTTGCAGCTGGAAGGGCATCCGCAGCGTAAAACATATGCTGGATAAGTTGGCGGTTCATTCCGCTGTAGCGACCCCTGACTAATAAAGGGACTAAGCCGAAAAGAAAATGAATGAATGAATGAATTTTGGCACAGCACTGTGATAATTTAAGTCTTTTAATGTCATCAAATAATGTTGTTTAAAATATGCCTGATATGATTTTATTTTTGCCACTGTTACACTGAATTTGTAATGGACGTCTTTTGAAAATCATAGCAAAAAAGTTTGCTTTAAGACCCGGTCATATCATTTATTATATTTTTAATTTCATTGTTGATTCTTACAATTATTTAGTTTTTAAGAATGTCGCTGTCTAATACTACTGAAGAGTTTTCCTATAAAAAAAAACGTTTAATTCATGCTATTAACTACTGGCTTATTACCTGCCTATTATTAAAGTACAAATGAAATCAAAACTAGCCATATGATTTTGTTAGCTCACTTTGCCTTTTTGTGGTGAACAATTCATCTGAACATGTCATTAAGAAAAGAAAATTTTAGATTGTTCTTGTAATCTAACATTAAAATCTGAAAATGCACTTCCTGTTTGTTTTCAGTTGAATTCTCAGATTAGTGATTTTGAGGTATTGGGCGTGGCTAACATACTTAACCACGCCCCTCTAACTGTCAGTTTTGACAACAAACAGAAATGGTGAGGAGGTGTCTGTTAGAGGTGTCTACTTTACTACATACAATCAGCTCGCAGCAGAAAAAATAAGCCACGCCCCCTGTTTTCTCATTTAATATTCTGTTTCACTAGGAACTGCGTCACAATCCGCTTGTTAAGTGTGACGTCACGCGAAGCGGCTTCCGGGTCCAAGCGCTCTATCAAACAGTATGGGCAGACTCATCAAATGGTAATAATATACATATTATTATATATATATAATTTATATATATCCATGCCTAATATCAGACGGCCAGAAAGTGATTTTTTATAAATTTTTACAATTTTGGTGTCTGTGATGCAGCAAGCCCAGTGTCACGTTACCGGGAGGTATTGCAGACGGGACAAGAGATAGGATCCATGTGCAATTTTAATGATGAAACATGGTGCAAAAACAGGACATCAGGAAAAACAAAGTAACAAAATAACAAATAAACAAAACAACAAACTATGACCGGGTACTGAGACAAAACATAAGCATAACATACCAGACCAAACAATACCATACAAAAACAACAAACGACTAAGCAATGACAAAACGGGTGCAAGGTGTATAAATAGTCCAAACAATCAATAGTGATGGGATGCAGCTGTGTGTGTGATCAGTGGAAGTGGTGTGTGTGACGGAATGAAGGGAATTGTAGTTCGTGATGATTTGTAGTTAATGATGAATTGTAGTTCACCAGCGATCTCTGAAGTCCTTGATCGCTGGTGAACATGACACCCAGAGGATGACGAGTACACTATATAATATATATATTACATAAAATTCACTTTAGTGTGATATGGCTAAAAAGGTCATAAACGAATATTTTCTCAATTGAAATGAGTAGCGGCTTGGACCCGGAAACAGTATTCCATATGTCACCGATATGTCACAACTTAACAAGCGGATACGAAAAAAAACAAAAAACAGTCACAGCTTCCAGTTCATGTGGATTTTAAGATATTAACGGTTCGTTAGTAATTCTAAAGTATGATTTTATTCTACATTCCTAATCCTACCCACAACCTAAACTTTAATAAACAGCTAATTAGTAATTTATTAAACTAGTAGTGTTAGTTAATGGTTTGTTAATACCTTGAATTGAATTGTGACCCAAACTAAAGTGTTACCAAAGAGTCCCCACCTTGAACTTCCTGTATGGGCTGAAATGTCGCACCTCTGCGACCACATACTGCTGGAAGAAAGGGTGGTTTAAAGCGTCTGTGGCAGTGAAACGTTTCTCTGGGTTTACCACCAACATCCTGGAGATCTGAATACAGTAAAAAACACAGAAGTAAATCTGTTGTAGGCTTGTATTAGCTACAGTTGAAGACTTCTGTGAAATGCTAATTACTTTTCAAATATTTCTCAAGTGATGTTTAATGGAGAGAAGATTTTTTTAAATATAATATCATTGATAGCCAATTTGCATGATGACGACATAATATTTTAGTTATTATCTGCAAGATACTAGTATTCAGCTTATAGTGCATTTTAAAGGGTACCTATTATGCCCTTTTTTACAAGATGTGTATGTAAAGTTTCAGCTCAAAATAACACACAATTTTTTTTGTGCCCACTGCACCTTATAGGCTTTGATCCAAATTGTGCCGTTTTGGTGACTGACGCTTTAAATTCAAATGAGATTCTGCTCCCAGTCCTCTTTTCAAAAGAGGGTGGAGCTGTAAATGCCTATGTGTCACCTTAAGCCTAGTTCACACTACAGGATTTTAAGCCCGATTTGAGCCCGACAGATCGGGCTGTGATCGGGGAAAAACCTGGGGGTGCTCGGCAGTCTTTATGTGTGAACTACTGAACGATGCATTCAAAGAGGCTCGCTGATGCGTCGCTGACACCTCGCAGACAGAAATCCAATATCCAGCATGCTGAATATTCTAGACCAGTCGGCCGACTCGACCCCACGTGCGGTCAGATGTAGTGACAAGCTGCAGCCAATGAGAGAGCATATCAGCATGAGCTTCATTCTGCGTTAACACGGACATGAGAGTAGGCTATATTAACAGTGGAACTAGAATTCTATAACTATTAGTATTACCATAGTATTCATTCTGACCGTTCTCATATAAGACGTCATATTGTCACGTCATATTTACATTCAAAGCTTCTATTGAGATATTAAAATTAAGCTTTGAATGTCTGTCATCATATTTTATGACACCATTACCCTACAAATATTATCCTTTTGGTAATACAATCTATAAATATTTAGTTAGACAGTAGAACACCCACAAAGGTCTGGGCCTCGCTTTCATTTTCACTTTCAGAGCTATTTCGCGGCACAGAATATGCTGTTTTGAAAGATATATCTGAAGTAAATTTATGTTTTTCTATCAGAAAGTTGTTTATGTTAGCAGGAAGTTGCTAGGTAAAAAAAGGCACGCATATTTAAAGTCACGGCGAAGTGAAGCAGACAGGCATGCAGTCACTTTGACCTATATGGTAATTAAAGGTAGAAATACTCTTTTCTCAGAAAAAGTTATTTTCTGTTTTGTAATAAAAAAAAGAACGTTAGAAAGAAATACACAGATATTTAGGAAACGTCAGGGTATTATAGATATGTCAGTTTTATTTCAAATAACTATTAAATTACAAAAATTAAAAACTCTCTGACGCCACATCTTGAACCTTGCAGATGAGCGATTGATCTGCTGATGCATCAGCTGATGTTTTTAAACGCTCCCTTGAAAGCTTGAAACGCTGTCAGTGATGTCATCAGCACACAAGCAGCCAATAGTGTTCAGCTTTTTCTGCCGGCTCCTCCCTCAACATTTCATTGGCTGTGGTTTGTTAGCTTGACTGAGCTGTTGGGGAACGAGTTGTTGTCAGATCATGTAGTGTGTGACCCCCCTCTTGTGGATCATTTACACAGTGTCGCGTAGTGTGAACAGCACATCGATTTAAAGACACAAAATCAAGTCATGTAGTGTGAACGGCACAGCGATCTGCCGATGTTTAAAGTCATGTAGTGTGAACTAGGCTTTAGCATCAGATTCAAAACTGTAATGGCTGATGGCTGTTTCTCACTCAAGGCTGTTTATGCTAATGAGGGAGAGATCGACGGGGCTTTCCCCCTCTGATGACATGTACAACGGGAGAATGTCAATCTCAGTGTTTCTGCAGACTGTTTTTATCAAGTGTGATTATAAAAAATAGATGTCACCAGTTCAGTCCCATGCACTCCCCTCACCAACCAACAGAGGCCCTCATCTCCCGAGTACTAACCTCAAACGAACTCCATTCCCCATAATCCCTTGTTCTTGTTCTGCCATGCAAACATTATTGAGCGTTCTTTACCCTGCCTTTGACTCTCTGTTGCTGACTTTGACTGTTATTCTTGTTTTGAACGTTTACTGCCTGCACTTTGACTCTAGCCTGTTACCGACTGTTTTCAGCCTGCCTACGATCCTAGCCTGTCTCTCCGTATCTGCTGTCAGCCGCCTGCCCATGACCCCGGTCTGTATTGACTTTTCTGCATTATCCAGGATATTGCTGATGATATTGAGCTTAACTACTGTTTTGGTCTTCCTCAAGGAACCTGTTTGAATAATGTTTATTGTTCTGTTTTGACTTACAACTTGAAAATTGATTAGGAGGCTAAATATATTGACCTAATAGGACATACTGTGATCCAAGGAAATGTCCTTGTTCTGTTGGATATCATTTTGAGAAATATATTTTTAAAAATTAATTTCACAAGAGGGCTAATAATCAACTGTAAATCAGTGTGTTTCCTTATTCTGATATTGAGACGCACCAGGTCTTTGACGGTGTCTGACCGGTCATCCCACTCCGGAGAGGTGAACTGGTAGTTTCCTGCCAGGATCATTCGCAGCATCAGCATCTGCTTCCTGTGCCAGAATGGAGGAGAACCTGCAAGAAGGGTGAACATGATCACCCCTGCACTCCAGCTGAAAAACACAACAAACACAACACAACAAAGTCCAACTTGCTCTAAAAGCAGACTCTAAACTGGTTTCATGCTGGCCATCAAAGCCAAAACGGCCACATGAATGTTATGTTCCACTGCCACATGAATGTTACGTCCCATTTACGAGCGTCCACTCACAGGTCAACAGCGGCTCCGTAACCCTGGTGATGAGGATCCATTGAGCATTCGATAATCTCTGGAGCCAAATATCCTGGCGTTCCACACACCTCTATGTGGGGATAACACAAAATACACAAAAATGGATCTTGCGTACGGTATCTTCTCTGCATTTCTTTTTTCTTTAACTTGATTCCTACTCTAGTTGTCGAAGAAACCTGGCATTTTTGAATTACAGCTATGGTTGGCTTTCAAATTGCTTAGATCAAATTCAATAAAAGTGTCTGCGAAAAGGTGTAATTGTAAATATACATTCATGTGGAAAAAGTCAAGCGAAAAATGAGATGAAAGGCCATTTAAATGCAAGTGTAGTGAGGTGAGAGTGCAGAAACTCTATTGAAAATACTGTGGTAATTTTTTTCCATATTTTAATGACGCAATTGCATGAAGCAAATGAGGTACAGCAGCTGTTGGGGAAAAATACAAAGAAAAATTTAGGTATGAATTTTCTTTTTAAATAAACCAAATTTTTGTTGACATATCTGGCACAATATGATACCATTGTACTACAGACAAACTAGTCATGTTGTTTCTTTTCATAATAGTTCACTGTGATTGGATCGAACCAGCTCTTTCTCATGAATTAAATCACAGAAAAGCTGAAAACCTGATGACGTCACTGTGTACTGGCGGCCATTCATCACTCAGAAATTGCACATTTACCTCATGGCCGGTATGTTGCTTCGAAATGTCTTGTTAATCCCAACGGGATGCTTCAGTTTACTTTTTTGCAATTAAATCCTAATCTAATCTTGACAAACTACATATTGTTGGAAATGTCTAAGACTTCTGAATACATATTTTACCGCAGTTTTTTTTTTTTTTTGTTACGTATGAAGAGTAATAGATTAAAACACATTTACTGTCCCCCTAGAACCTGTGGGACCATTTGCGGTTACACCATAATAATATAGTCTAAACATAAACCAATCATGTCAAACTATATAAAGCTTCAAATATTTCTAGTTTCCAAACCTGGTGACTAATTTTTGATAGATATCACTGAGTAACAGTTGTTTATAATTTGCAACAAGCATACTCATCAGAGTTCTAAAGCATTACTTTGCTACAGCAATACACATATACATTTTGTAAATGTTTTTAGAAGTTTTACAGAGGCAAAAACCACCAAAATACCCATACTACTTTAGAATTTCATATCTACTTTGCAAATATTGTCAAAAGTATGAAAAATATGGTTCATGTTCCTTAAAACGGGCGCCCTTGTATTGTCAGCAATGAAATATGAATGTCGTCTGGTGGTCATGTCTGGTACTGCAGCCAAACAAACACTTACTGAAAGCTCCTTTTATTTGAAGTTGAGATATCAACTTCAAATTTGGAATATAATTTGTTCAGATATTTAGACAAGAGTTTGTGTAAAAATTCTCTTTGTAAAATGCATATTTTAAATATTATATTAAAATAGACTTTTATGAGCGACATGGTGGTTCAGTGGTTAACACTATCACCTCAGCAAGAAGGTTGCTGGTTCGAGTCCCAGCTGGGTCAGTTGGCATTTCTGTGTGGAGTTTGCATGTTCTCCCCATGTTCGCATGGGTTTCCTCTGGGTGCTTCGGTTTCCCCCACAGTCCAAAGACATGCAGTATAGGTTAATTGAATAAACTAAATTGGCCGTAGTGTATGTGTGCGAATGAGTGTGTATGGATGTTTCCCAGTACTGGGTTGCAGCTGGAAGGGCATCCGCTGTGTAAAACATATGTAGGATAAGTTGGCGGTTCATTCTGCTGTGGCGACCCCTGAATCCCCGATGAATAAAGGGACTAAGCCGAAGGAAAATGAATTAATGAATGAATGAATATACTTTTATTGTTTTATTATTTTCATAAACATAAAGCCACATAAGGGGCGACGCGGTGGCGCAGTGGGTAGCGTAAAACATATGCTGGATAAGTTGGCGGTTCATCCCGCTGTGGCGACCCCAGATTAATAAAGGGACTAAGCCGAAAAGAAAATGAATGAATGAATGAATGAATAAAGCCACATAACATTTGTTTTATTAAACTTGTTTATATGTTTTACACTTCAGCTACAATCTAACATCTGTCTTCTTTAAAACGAGACCAAGCTTAAATCTATGCACTAAAGCGTTGAAGAATGGCATTCAAGTTGAACATCTAATTTTCAAGTCTATGTACAAAAAGTGGGGGCGACAGTTAAGGGGTTAAACCAGAAGAACAAATTTGCTCTAAACAACACAAAAATAACCAATTTTCACTGTATACTGAAATATATGTGTCCTAATAGTGTTTTACACTGGCAACATCTCAGAAAATGTGCTTTAGGGTTTCATGACCCTTCAAGACTAACATGAGACTGTCAGGATGAAGCTGCGTCTTTAAAATTATGTATTGATTTTAGTAATTTGACTGATGTATTTGCTCCATATCAAGGAAATGACTTACCATTGAGTCTTTGTCCCGGTGCAATCTGCACAGCAAAGCCAAAATCCGTGAGTTTGATGTTCATATTGTCATCCAGAAGGATGTTCTCTGGCTTCAGATCCCTGTGCACAATATTCTGGGAGTGAAGGAACTGTACCACTTCCAACAGGGAGCGCATGATCTTCCTGCAAAATCACAACATAGTGTTGGAAATATACTGCAAGCAGCACTGTAAAAAAAGCTGGGTTCCACACAATCCCTTCTTTCTGTCCCAACACAATTCGATTAACTTAACGTAATAATTTTTACAAATTTAAGTGGATTGAACCTAAAATGATTAAGTTGTCCCAAAAAATACCCTTAAGAATAGTGTTGGTTCAACTCATATTAAATAAGTAGTTTGAACAAGCAGCAAAAAACTATTTCAAGCTTTTTCCATTCATTTTCTTCTGTTGTGAATTTCTAAGACGAGACAAAACCAGGGAGGCTTTCGGGTATCTTCAAAGCAGAATCCTTTAATAAGAACTCGGCATAGCTGTGGCATTCATCGAAAGATCTCTCTTCTAGTGCAGCTAGGTACTCAGTTTTTATACATTTTTACAGACAGTGATACATATAGGTGGGAACAAACCTAAACAAAGCATGCAAATGAAGTGTTGTTGTCAGCGGGGTAAATTGCATCTCCAGCCCCGATCTCATCAGCATATAAGTACCCATTCATGATACATTGTAGCATGAAAACAAAGCGTGCAAATTAAGTACTGGAGTCAGAACCCGTCCTGCCACTTGACCAGCTTGAAAGTGTTAACTAGCCATTTGTTAGACAATAGACACAACTGACAATTTGCATTACTTCACTAAAGAAATTCACTAAAATATCACAGTAACAGAGTTGACTAATATTAATCTACTATTTGTGCATGCTAAACATCCTAAGCACAAATTAATGAGAGAACAATAATGGTAAAGTTATGAAAGGATACAGCTGCGAATGCGCACATCAATATAGCAACATTTTTGTGACACTGTATAATAATAATTAATATGTTTACAGTACTGTGATGGTTGGGTTTAGGGTTGGGGTAGGGGTAGATGTTAATAAAATACAATTAATGGGAAATTTAATAAACAATATAAATAATTCTCGTTAACTTCTGGCCGCAACCGTATCGGATCTAGCAACAACCAACAATAACGGCAGGCCTCAATGTCTTCAAAGGAATTGACATCGCTTGAATCAAGTCACATGCTTTTTTCAATCAGTGCTTTACCAATTGTTGTGCCTTTTTATAACAGATGTAACAGAGTTGACCGGAATGCAGGGACAGACACAAAATGTATTTTTTTTGTAACTGAAATTACAAATAATGCAGAAAATAGAAGTTTCGATCAAATGTTTATTTACATTACTTGAGTAAACACACTCTAAAAAATGTTTAAATTAGACATTATTATTTCATAATTCAGGAGGTGGAGACTTGTATTTACGTATTTAAGAAAATATCTACATTTCACTACACTGTTAAAAAAATATCTGTTAATTAACATTCACCGTATTTTGTGATTCACAAGTGTTTTCCATGTATTTACAGTTGTGAATTCCATTATGGGATGTTGATCTCTGCTCTGTTGACTTTTGATGTCAAAAATTCAACTCTACAGTTTAGCAAAGTGACTTTTATTGACATTTTAGTAGTTTGAAATAATATAATGTATAAGAAATAATATATAATATATAGAGAAAATGTTCTGGCAGTTTATTGCAAGGTTTTTGTACCGTAATGTAAAACACCAACCCAGAAAATATATCACTTGAAACCAGAGATTGGCCCACGGAAACCTTTGATTTGGCCCGCCATCCCATCTGAGAAGATAAGGAAGATGATAGGGACTGTTTAGAGATTGTCTTTTCAAATCTAATGTAGTCTTTTGTTTGTTTGTTTGTTTGTTTTATTGGTAAAAGCTAATTGAGATTAAATGTTTCAATTAAATATTGTAAATTAATCAGATTTAGTTTAAATGTACATACCTGATGGATAGAGGACAATGCAGAGACTTTGGTGAGCAAATCAAGGCAAAGGCAGATTCAGCATTGAACTCCACTGGTAAAGTTCTACTGCATTAGTTAATGTTTTTTTTATTAATTTTTAAATATTTGGAAATAAATTACCCTTGGCAACTTTAATGTAATATAGTTTGGTGTATTTACTTTCAGCCTACGGCTCATAATGATACTTGGTTTTTGACCCTTTATACGAAAAAATTTGGGCACCCCTGCTTTAAACTATTTAAAATGTTTAAATTTAAACTTTTCAAGGTTAAAAGTTGTTGAAAGAAAGATCAAGGTCCCATAATGCAATTCAAAAGCATAAATAAATGGGGGGAAATTTAAAATAAAAACATGAAACACAAAAAAAGGGAAAAATTCAACTTTACTTTTTTTGTGTGTAGTATGGATAGAATGTCACCAGATGTAATTATACTAGTGAGTTGATTATTAGTTTAGTTTTTTCAGATGTATATAAATGTGTCTGAAAACAGAATTTTTGTGACATTATACATCTTTATTATCACTTTTGATTAATTTACAGCAAACTTGCTAAATAATAACACAGGCAATAGCCAACACAGACTTGACATAAACAGCAAGTAATCAACCTTGTGTCATAAATAATATTAATGATGGTTATATTATACTAACCTTGTCTCTTTTTCACTGAGCGTAACCTTTTCAGTCAAGTAATCAAAAAGCTCTCCTTTCTTCATCCTGTAAGAACAGTATTTATTGCATTTAAGCGGTTTTAAAATACAAATATGTTTTAAAGACACATAAAATAAATAACAGAAATAAATAGACTGTTACACATTTTACCATGATTTAGGTAGGACAACAAGTAAAATCCTTTAGAATAACAATTATTATATTTCAAATATTTTGTCATGCATGTTTTGAGTGAGAATCGTGTGATGGCATATTAAAAGATGCCATTTATGAGTATTTTAGATCCTGCTTCAGGATCACAGTGCATTTCCAAAATAGTAATTAATTGTTATTGTTAAATAATTATACGCTGCATTATTTTACATTATTAATGTAAAATAATGCATAAATGTGTTTGGGAAATTTAGATGCTGTAACGAATTGTTGTAACGAACTTAACTTATTAAACTTAATATGATGTACTACTTTCATGGCAAAGACAAAAGAGATTAGTTATTAAAACTGTTATTTTTTTAACCGTGTTGAAGAAAAAACGTCTCTCTGTTAAACATCACTTGGGGAAAATTTCAAACGTGAAGAATTAACATTTCACAGGAGGGCTAATCATTTTGTCTTTAACTGTAAATGTTTGGCAGAAGGACACTGGAAAATACATTTCTGACATTTTATTGTTATTTTAAACATTAAAGTAGAAACCTTAATATGTTTTGTGTATACAAAATCAGTTTTTCACATTTAATTTGATGCAGACCATAGATATATACACTAGATATCGCATACGGACCCTGAGCATGCGTCAATAGCGCCGCCACATTTGTACAGTGCTCCCAGGACAAATGTCATTCAACAGCACTAGTCAAGACAGTGTGCCAATGTGAAGATGCTGGACTTTAGCACTGCTTACGGGTGTAGTAACGAGCAAATAAAGAAAACAAAGCACAAAGGCAGAACATTTCATAGGGAAGATTTCGTTTTTTTACGTTTTTTGTATGTTACAAACTTTTGTGCTCAAAAAGTAACGTTATTGATGATAAAACAGTCTCTTACTGCACTCATCATAAGGCAAAGTAGCATCAACTTGCACAGAATTCTAGGCTTATGCTAGTTTTATTGAATAAAATCAGCAAACAATGAAAAAGAAATATGACAGCGAGACGCTGCGGTGCCAGAAACTTGTGTTATTGTCGGCTGAGTGAACGAGTCGTTCATAACGGAGATTCATTCACAAATGAATCGCTCCCTCCGTTAGAATGAGAAGTCAGGACACGGATTAGATCAAATTTAACAGGGAGGGAGGATAATACATTTCAATGTACACAAACACACACTTTATCAGCAATGCCCGTGCCGTCACTGATCCATCGACGTAGAAAAGTGATGTAAAATTATAATATTCGTAATTTAAAAACATATTTGCATATACTGACCACCGGGAAAACTCCCGATCATAGATATATGCATATATATGTGTATATATCTCTGGCTCTGGATGGCCACAGTCCTCCACTGCACCTTGGTCCCGCATTCATTTCAAAGGAGCGCTACCCTGTACTAAAATGGGCAAACTAAAATTCCTTCCAATAGACAACAACAGGGTAGGCGACATCTAATGATATCTATGGATGCAGACACCAAAATGGGAAATGTAGTTGAAGTCAAAATGATTAGCCCTCCTGTGAATTTTTTTTTCTTTTTCTAATATTTCCCAATTTATGTTGAACAGATTCAGGAACCTTTCACAGTATTTCCTCTAATATTTTGTTCTTCTGGAGAAAGTCTTATTTGTTTTATTTTGGCTAGAATAAAAGCAGTTTTAAAATGATTTAAAACCATTTTAAGGTCAATATTATTAGCCCCCTTCAGCAATATTTTTTCAATTGTCGATAGAATAAACCATCATTATACAATGATTTTCCTAATTACCCTAACTTTACCCTAATTAAGCTAATTAACCTAGTTAAGCCTTTAAATGTCACTTTAAGCTGAATACTAGTGTCTTGAAGAATATCTAGTAAAATATTATGTGCTGTCATCATGACAAAGATAAAAGAAATCAGTTATTAGAAATTACTTATTAAAACTATCATGTTTAGAAATGTGCTGAAAAAAATCGTCTTTCCGTTAAACAGAAATTGGGGGGAAAAATATACAGGAGGGCTAATAGTTTTGACTTTAGCTGTATATTTGGAATATATTAAACAAAATCATAAAAAATTAGCTCTACTTACAAGTCAAACACCAAGAAGAAGAAAGCTTTAGTTTCGAAGCAATCCTTCAGCTGAACTGGAGAAACAACAAGTCAAGAATCAGGCTTAAATATGCTTTGTGTATTTCAAGCTGCTACTATTGTAATCTACTCTTACTGATGTTTTCTTGGCCACAGACTTTCTTCAGGATGTCGATCTCCTTAATCGTGGCGTTCCTGATCTCCTCGATCTCCTCAGGGTTCATCTTATCTGATGGCGTGATGTCTATGACTTTGACGGCATATTCCTGAGTGGTGCGCTTATGGATGCAGCGTCGAACCACACTGCTTACACCCCTGCAAAACACACACACACACACATTCAGTGAGGAGCAGCACTGTTTTCTCAATATGATAAACACCAGGGAATATTCACCAAATATCTCATGGGTAAAAGTAGTTCCTTACTTGCTGATTTTAGAGAAAATTTTTAATGAATAGTAGTTAAGACAGCTACATTTTTGCTCTAAGGGTATTTAAAAATACGTATTTTAGCACTAAAACTAGCCCCTAAATCTGTGAAACATTAGGAATAGCGAAAACAGACTCCTAAACCACTAACACCAAACCACAAATTGTCATAAAATGGTTTTGCAGGTTTAAAAAAACCAAACATTTGACTAAGAAGCCCCTAAAGCAGTGGTTCGTATGTTGTGCACACGCAATATGTATGTCTATGTGGTGTGCATGTGATACGTCGTGCAAACGCAATATTATGTCATGCGCAAACAATACGTAAGTCCTAAGTGTGAGAGTGTATAGGTATTTTCCATTCCTAGGTTGCAGCTGGAAGGGCACCCGCTGCTTAACACATATGCTGGAATAGTTGGCGGTTCAATCTGCTGTGGCAATCCCTGATAAATAAGGGACTAAGCCGAAGAAAAATTAATGACTGAATACAAATTTAACTTTAGAGGCTCCAGGTCGCTGGTTCGAGCCTCGGTTGGGTCGGTTGGCGTTTCTGTGTGGAGTTTGCATGTTCTCCTTGTGTTCGAGTGGGTTTCCTCCGGGTGCTCCGGTTTCCCCCACAAGTCCAAACACATGTGCTATAGGGGAATTGGGTAGGCTAAATTGTCAGTAGTGTATGTGTGTGAATGAGTGTGTGTGGATGTTTCCCAGTGATGGGTTGCAGCTGGAAGGGCATCCGCTGCATAAAACATATGCTGGATAAGTTGGCGGTTCATTCCGCTGTGGCAACCCCAGATTAATAAAGGGACTAAGCCGAAAAGAAAATGAATGAATGAACTTTAGAGGCTCCATAGTTAACAAATAGGCTGAAAAAAGCTTTTGATTGTAAAATACCACTTTGAAGAATAAGTAAAAGTTTGAAGTAAAATATAAGGGGTCACAAACGTTTTTTGTTTTTTTTACTGAATTGTACCTTAAATATGTCATATGGTGTGACTTAGCAAAATGAATTAAAACAACTCTTAATAATACACCATGAGAGTGATTTATCTTCACTGTTGGACACTTATCTTCATATTGTGATTTTTTTTTATATTAAATTATGATTGTTTTTCTCCATGTTAGACTTGTTGGACATTTTTAATAAATCCCACCAAAGGACAACAAAACGTTACTTTTTTATAGTGGTTCTAATATATACAAAATTCTGAGACAAAAGTTTAACAGGTGCAGGTCATGGCCTTTACTGGCGGCTTCAATCACATAATCTTGAATGGGGTGCTTCAACTAATTAAAGTTTTCTGTGGAATTTAAAATGAGCATATATAGTGTCACACCAGAGGACATGGTTTTCAGTGACAAAACGTATCAAAAATTATTGCCATTTATTCATGGTATTCAGGTATTTATTCATGCGTTTTCAATTTTCTTTTTAATTTAGGAGAGCTGTAATTAATTGTAAACAATTTCTAAATATTTAAAAGCATTAAAATGTATTTGCTTTATTATGTTCTAAGACATTAAATTAACACTGGATTATATTTTTATTTGATGTCTAAAACATTACAAGCAAAGAACATACTTTTTAAGAATACAGTTCTTGACTTGTGCTGCATTTTAAAACCTTTGTTTGAATATGGCAACGTAATATCATGCTCTACAGAGATTCCATGAATAAATCTCTGACAGAGACGCCTTCTCATCAGACAATCACTGAGAACACAGTTAGTAAATTACGCAGACATCATCCGTAGCAACAAGGTCAACCCCGCCCTTGCTGTTATCTTAAAGTTTCCCTACAATCCTTAGTAAAAGTTCATCTCATTTATCAATTATGAAGGAATTAAGTGTTTAAATGCAATTTAAAAAAAACATTCACAACACCTTCATGTTGAAATAGACATTGCTTTTAATGAAATTACTATTTTTGGACATTTCAATTTATAAGAAGCTATACTTTTTCAGAACTCTTCACAGCCCAATAAATGTATAGCACATAAAATAAATATTCTTCCTTATAGATATTCCTGGTTTTCTTGAGTTTATGAATTAGTTTGCAAAAACATATTATCTACAACATAATATTATTGGTATTATTGGTATATTGGTCTTCATTTAATTGGTGAGATTATTATTATTATTATTATTTATTATTTTCAGGCAAATCTAATCTTTTGGATAATATTTTAAAACATTCTTTTAAAGAGAGAGAAATTAATGTAAGACAATTGAAAAATGTAATTCTCATTACCATCGTGCGAAACTAACAAGGATATATTTTGCAAAATGGCATGAAAAAGATTGCCTGGGCATTTCTGTTCCTCAGTAAAATAACAGTCCAGTACAACAGTACCTTCCAAGGATCTCTTTTGGATCATATTTCTGATAAAAGTCTTGTGCTCCAGCCCAATCTGGAATTTCATCTTCTTTGGTCATTATTATAGACTCTCCTGTAAGAAAGAATGAATTAATCTGCAAATTTTTATAGTTATTAAACTCAGGATGAATAAATAGGAGTGTAATATCATAAAACAATCAAATACAATTTACATCTAATCTTTTAACACACACTTTTATCTAAAGCAACTTACGAGAACAATCAGTCCAAGCAACAAAAGAACAACACTTATGCAATATAGTGACAATATGCACCCGATTCGAATGTTATCATTCGATTGAATGGGCGTTATCAGTGGTTTATCAGCTGATAGATATGGGCCAGTAGGGGCCTTCTGCGCCTCCTAGTGGGCTCAGAAGGCTGTAATCATCCATCCACATGCTTAATCAGCTATACTAATAGAGAAGAGTTCAGATCCAGATGTGTTTTTACATTACTGTGACGGTTGGGTTTAGGGTTGGGGTTGGGGTAGACGTTAATAAAATACAATTAATGGGAAATTTTACATTACTGTGACGGTTGGGTTTAGGGTTGGGGTTGGGGTAGGCGTTAATAATATACAATTAACGGGAAATTTTACATTACTGTGACGGTTGGGTTTAGGGTTGGGGTAGACGTTAATAAAATACAATTAATGGGAAATTTTACATTACTGTGACGGGTGGGGTTAGGGTTGGGGTTGGGGTAGACGTTAATAAAATACAATTAATGGGAAATTTTACATTACTGTGACGGTTGGGTTTAGGGTTGGGGTAGACGTTGATAAAATACAATTAATGGGAAATTTTACATTACTGTGACGGTTGGGTTTAGGGTTGGGGTTGACGTTGATAAAATACAATTAATGGGAAATTTTACATTACTGTGACG
>CAIGQV010000715.1:2210822-2223967 GCA_903798115.1 Danio jaintianensis | reverse complement strand
CACACACACACACACACACACACACACACACACACACACACACACACTGATAGAAAGTAAAGGCCCGTTCACACCAAACACAATAAGTAATGATAACAATAAACACAACCTTCTGAAAACATTCTGAGATGTAAAACAACAGCAGAGTTCAGGTTCAAACACACTGAAGTTATGCAAGCCTGGTACAAAAATAAAAGCACCTGAGGTTTCCAGAACAGCTTCTGGGTCTGTGTGTTTCCTCTGAAAATGCTGGTAAAATTATGTGTGTTGTTTTGACACTCACTAAATTCCCTGTTTGATTAGATTACACGAGCTGGATTCACTGGTCAGATGCGTGATATATAGTGTATTTTAACCCTTGGAAATGCTGTGTTAGTAGGCAAAATGCAAACAAACAATGCAAAACATAATTGGCTTACTGGTTGAACATTGCCATGAGGTTCAAGGACAAGGCGAGAGCTCTTTGGACATGGATGAACGCTGTTTCCAGAGAAGGCTTTCTAAAGGGGAAGGACGATGTTGAGGTTTTTAAGACTGTATCCTTGTACAAGAAACCGGCAAGCATCTTCAATGTTTTGCATGATGACTTTCACCTGACTGAAAGAAAAGTTTCCTCATTTTGGGAATGATCAGTGAAGGACTTGACCTGGAGCTTCAGCTTGCCAAGTCGGACATCACTGTCATGTTTCGTTTTTGCAGAATATGATGCCAGCTGTTTGTTTTAGATAAAGTTCTAAAAGGATCAATTTCTGGACGATCGCAGATGGTTGGCATCATCTCTTCACAGGTCTTGGATCTGATTGAGTGGCACTCCACAATCGAGAGGCCTCGGGATGAGTATCCTCAGGTGAATATAGAGAACAAAGAAAAGAATTAGCATAGCTGCTGTTCATGATTTATTTGCACAAGAGATATTAACATAAATGGGGCTGCACGGTGGCGCAGTGGGTAGCACGTTCGCCTCACAGCAAGAAGGTGTCTGGTTCGAGCCTCGGCTGGGTCAGTTGGCGTTTCTGTGTGGAGTTTGCATGTTCTCCCCGTGCTGGCGTGGGTTTCCTCCGGGTGCTCCGGTTTCCCCCACAGTCCAAACACATGCGCTATAGGGGAATTGGGTAAGCTAAATTGTCCGTAGTGTATGACTGTGTGTGTGAATGAGTGTGTATGGATGTTTCCCAGTGATGGGTTGCAGCTGAAAGGGCATCCGCTGCGTAAAACATATGCTGGATAAGTTGGCGGTTCATTCCACTGTGGCGACCCCTGATTAATAAAGGGACTAAGCTGAAAAGAAAATGAATGAATGAATATTAACGTAGATGTGATAGAATGCATCTGAAGATCCTACATATATGTGCTGCATTGAGTGTATGCTTTAAGATAGGTCTTTAATCTAGTGTTGAACAGAGAGAGTGTGTCTGAGCCTCGGACATTATCAGGAAGGCTATTCCAGAGTCTAGGAGCCATAAATGAGAAGGCTCGACCTCCTTTAGTGGACTTTGCTATTCTAGGTACTACCAGCAGCCCTGAGTTTAGAGATCTTAAAGAGCGGGTTGGATTGTAGCGAGACAGAAGGTTGGTTAGATAAACAAGGAGCTCGATTATTTGAAGCAATATTTTATAATCAATGCGGAACTGAACAGTGTCAGGAGGAGAACATTGGGGTGATATGATCATATTTTCTAGACCTGGTAAAAACTCTGGCAGCTGCATTTTGCACTAACTGAAGTTTATTAATAGAGGATGCATTATGTAAGATTTGAGATACCTCAGATACTTTGATGTCTCCACACATTCCCAAGCATTGGGATAGAAACACAGAGACAATTGGTGCTGTTTTTGACTTCCATTATAAATCACATGTATTGTACATATGTACATGTAATCATGCATTCTTGACTGTTGCTGGTTTGATCTGTTGGGATTAAGAGGGACAGTGTGTCACGTTTACTGTTGATCATCAGTTGTCAGCATTAACCCTTTAGATCGGCCTGTGCTGAAGAGTTTCTGGGTTTTATATGGTCAAACAGCAGATTATAGTGTGTGTGCAGAAATACACTTACTCTGTTTACTGTGTTCTGACAGCTGAGGGGCTTATTTGGAGTTTCTCAACCATATCAAGATAAGTGTGCAAAGACACACACGCACGCACACACACACACACTATACTCATATAAAAGCCCGAATCTAAGCTTTTTTTTGCACTGTAACGGATGACCAACAGTAAAAATGACAGATTGTAGAATCACCGGATTCGATAAGCAACACTGGCATTGGAATTGCTAAACTTAAACCCATACCCAACCCTTACTACAACACATGGCCTTGCATCAGCCATATTTATTTAATCCCTTTTAGATTGTGCACAAAAAACACATTTTAACTCTCCATAATACTCTGCATTTAGGTCTTTTGTGGTTTAGTACACATTATATCTCAGTAAACAGAACTAGTTTAGAGTGATAACAACAACGATACTTTAAATATAAAATCCCACTGCTATTAACACGACTTTCCTATCAGTGTTAATAACATGAACTGAAGAAAGATGGCATTGCACGCTTATCAACACCACTGCAGTACGGCTCAAACATTATTAGAAATACTTCAATATGCCTATACAACGGTGTCCTAGGGACATCTAGTGGACAAGATGGTAATAAAGGATGAACTGCCGACAAGCCCTCCAATTCCTCAGATTTCCGTCTATAAAGAATTAAAGGGCAGCTATGATGAAAATCCTCTTTTGTAAGCTGTTTGGACAGAAGTGTGTGTAGTATAGTGTGTCCACAGTCATACTGGGCTGATAGAAACACAACAAGTCTCTTTTTTTAAAAACTGACATTAATATAGGATCCAAATCACCTCCCATTTTGAGGCCGACCGCAACGTGATGTAGAAGTGCGGTTACCCCGCCCACTAAATTGATTGACAGGCGCCATGTGCCCATAATAACATGTGCACAGAACTTTTTTTGCAAAGAAACTGGAATTAAAACATCTGTTCAACTCTCTGTGATTTTTAAAATGTTTTTAATTCTTAATTCTTGTGTAATTCTCAACCACTTTAATCCCCTCGGCCGCATGGGGTCAGTAAACGCGCATACGTGTGTGTTTCAATATAATTTTGTAGGTGTTTTCACCTTTTTAGTAGCCTGAGTAGCCTGAAGTGTTGTAGTTTATAGACAGTAAAGCAGAGAGAGGGGGAGGTCTGGGGAAAAATAAAAGAGAGAAACAAAATCAGGATGGTGATCACTACAAGGCTGTAGGCGCAGACTTGCTGGAAACTTTAAATTGAACGTATAAGCTACAGTATACATGCATTTAGCTTATCATGATATCATTAAATGAAGTGAGTAATGTCAAGTAGATTTACCCATAATCGAAACCATCCAAGTGCACACAAACACACACATACATACACACACACAGCGCCCTGGGAACAATTAAGAGATGGCTGATATTCAGAGAGTGTGGTTTCATTCACTGGCCCATCTTCAACTAATGCCAGAATCGAACCTGCAACCTTTCAATTACAAGTCAAACTCCCTAACCACTCCTGTTGTGTTTTGCTGTGATTTCTGACTGGTGTAGCTGTGAAATAACTCTAATCATCCAGCGGAGTGATCTGGAGCTGTAAAAACCTGCCGGAACTACTTTATCTGACAATAACCAAACACCTGAGAGTGCTCATCAGCCAATCAGAAGCCCTGTAGTATAATGTTAGTTAACGATGCCTTACTGTATAATATCTCCAATAATAATGCAACATTTTAATACAGAATTACTAAAAGGTGATATGAACACACAGATGATTAAATGAATTAAGGCTGGTTTATTCTTCAGTGTGGAGTGATCGGCGTGTCACACTCTCCTGCCTTCCGTGTAGTCCTGCATTAATACTTCTGCTGCTGTTAGTGTTGCTCTGCAGTAACTCTCCTGAAACACTAGCTGGCGGCGGGCGTTTATGTTCCTCTGTGTCGAGTTTCTTCATGGGTGTTTTGTTTTTTCTGAACGCTACCTTAATGTACAAGTAGGGCTGGACGATAATTCGATAACGATAATTATCACGGTATATATTTTTTCGCTACAACGATAATGACAGTTCGATAAAGTGTTCGTGATGTTTATGTGTAATGCTGCGCAGGCATTTTGCAGCCTGCACTTCCGGATGCCGCACGTAGTACAAGTTTACAGCCATACAGTGTTAGCTGCACTTGGAGGAGTAAGAATAAAATAAGGTTAAAAAAAAGGTCAGTCACAGACATTGTTGACAAGAAACGTGACTAAACTGCAGTAGTCTGTAGCTACATCGTTTTTTGCAATCCAACACAGAGCAATGTGCACTGCAAACTGCGCAGACGACTCGCGCCATCAAAAACAGGCATCACCACAAACCGGTTTCATCATTAAAACAATGCCACCCTTATGAAGATGCTAAGAAATTACAGACCCAAAGGAATGTTGGTAAACGTGGACCATCTACAAGCAGAGTCCGAAAACAACGAAAAGACACTATAACAGAGCACACAATCTCAATAAACACTTGATGCTTGCTGTAAACTGCAGGCTGCATTATTTAAGGGCTTTCCTTACGACACTGATAGGATCTTAAGCATATGTTTCCTTTTTAATATTAAGATATTTTCTTTGAAATCTGTAATACCACTATTGTCCCTCATCACCGGTAAAATAACCAGCCTTTATTCATTCATTTTCTTTTCAGCTTATTAATCTAGGATCGCCACAGCAGAATGAACCGCCAATTTATCCAGCATATGTTTTACACAGCGGATGCCCTTCACTGGGAAACACCCACACACACACTCATTCACACACATACACTACGGACAATTTAGCTTACCCAATTCCCCTATAGCGCATGTGTTTGGACTGTGGGGTAAACCGGAGCACCCGGAGGAAACCCACGCCAACACGGGGAGAACATGCAAACTCCACACAGAAATGCCAAATGACCCAGCCGAGGCTCGAACCAGCGACCTTCTTGCTGTGAGGCGATTGTGCTACCCACTGCGCCACCGTGATGCCCACCAGCCTTTATATATTTTATTATTCTATATATATATATTTGTAAATATATATATTTCCTGCAAGTTTGACGCAAGCAAAGTAAATTGTGGCCAGTTTTACTTATTAAACACACCCTCGCCTGAACTCGCCGCAAGTGAGATGGAGCAAATGAAAGGACATCATCACCGAGGAGAAATCAGATGCTCAAGACATAATCTTTAAAATAATGACATATTAAAAATGCAGCAAATATATGGCAGACGTTTGTGATACAACAACAGTGGATCATTAATTAAATCCTTATGTGAAACATCATCCACCCGCACAACAGTTGTGTAAGACAGGCACAAACAAAAATATATTTTTTTCTTTGCAGAATTATCTTTTTGAAACGAATTTCGTTTTGTATAATGTGTATCTTAATTTGAATGTATATTTTGTTGGTCAGTTATTTACAACATAAACAAGAAGAACGAATAACATCTGAGGTGAAGCGCTTCAAAACAAGTCCGCTATAGTATATGCTTCAGCGCCAGAACAATCCATTAAACTGTTCTCACGGTTTCCGTTTAACTAGTTTAATCAAGCGGTGTGAATGAGCAGGAAAGTCTTTACAAACTATTCGCAGCACTGATAGTATTCTTGGATTACCCTGGAAGAATGAACTCAGTCTGAAAGATAAGAGAACTCAGAAACTCGTTGTGTGAATGGAGATGCTCCCCGCATGTCGGCCGTGATGCACGAATTTTAAAATGAGAGTCTGCATAGGCCTCTTCGTGCCAGTCTGTCAGTTAAAACACCTGCGGATATAACCGATAACAGGGTTTTATGCGTCCCGCAATATGCAATGTCAAGAGAGTGACTCCATAATAAGGTAAACTGCACACACTTGATTATGGAATGCGTAAAGTTGTGGAAGCGTCTCACAGCCAAAGCATAACTTAACCTTTAAATGTCCATGCTTAATCAGTCATCGATAAGGTCTATCGATTAAAGGGTTATTGACAATCAATAGATCATCAAGTAATCGAACTTCAACTCTGAAATCTGGACTTTACTAGAACTATGTGAAGCTGCTTTGACACTATCTACATTGTGAAAAGCGCTATAGAAATAAACTTGAATTGAATAATCGCTAGCATCCCTAAATAAAATAAATTAAAGGATATTTCCCCCTAAATTCACCATACTCACCATTAAAAGGAGAGTTCATCCAACACTGAAGATTCTGTCACCATTACCTCACCTTTACTTGTTCCAAACCTGTTTGACTTTGTTCTGATGTTGAACAATAATCTACAATAACTTATATATGGTAATGTCTTTGGCTGTTGAAAGCTTGAACAGTAAATGCTGAATTAAGATTGTTCTTTTGTTTATTATTTTGTTATTTATATTGTCAGACAGCTAGAACATTTCACAAAATGTGTTAAATCAGCTGCACAAAGGGAGTGGCGTGCTGAAAATCCTTTAAAATTAATAGATATAAAGATTTTACATTTATCGTGATAATTATCGATATCGACTGATATGAAAATAATTATGGTGATCATTTTTTTTGCCATATCACCCAGCCCTAATGTACAAGTAGCTCAAACTCGCTCATTCAGAGGCGGGAACCGACAGACGTGCAGCAACTTTAATCATGAGGTGAACACAAAACAGATGTCTCCATCTGGAGCTCCTTCACGAGACTCCACACTTGTAAACACTCACTCCATCGGGCTCGCAGCTCTCAGCGCCGTCCACACTCGTCACCGCTACCAAGCCGACCAATCACAGAGCTTGCGCTACACATTTTTTGAGAGGTGCATGTCAGGCACGGCGAGGGGTATGCAACTGCGTGAAAGCGGCACCGGACCATACGCAGAAGTATAAATCAGCCTTTAGAAGTATTTCACATGGTTAGTTAACTAAATCAACCTTACTGTACAATATTACCAGCGATATATATACTCATTATACATTACATATAATAAATAATGTATACCCTGTAAATGTGAGTAAGATTCCACCAAACATTCCCATAGAGATGTTCAGAAGAGCTGCTTTCAAACGAAGTTTATTGTGAAAATATACATAAATGAATTCGACGTACTGAACGCTGTTAAAAAGGATTCGTCTCAGACACTCTGGTCAATTACTGAGAGCCATATTCCCAAATACTGAATTTGCAGAACTGTGGTTAAGAGAATATGAAAATCCAAACAGCCAATCAAAACGCAGAGTCTGTGATGAGTCATTATTATGAGTCAGTATCACGAGTCCTCATTATTATACCTCAATCATCAATGAATGCTCATCTTCATGGAGATTCAGCACAGTCAGGCTGTTTCTGCATGACTCCTGCACATAAATAAGGAACATAAAGCAGATCAGTTCAGCTGTGTGTGTTTAGGAAGCGCTCCTCCATCATTTGTTGGTCTTGCCCTCGGCCGGCGTCTCTCCGTTGTCGAGTGTCTTGAGGAGCCGGAAGAGCCCTGCAGCCTCTCGGATGCGGCTGAACTCGATGCAGAAGGCCTGAACCTCGATGAACAGATCCTGAACGTTGATGATCTTATTGCGGATCAGAGACTGCAGGAACACACAGACCAGACGCACCAGACGGTTCTGCAGGAGACACAAGCACAACCATATTCAGACACACACACACACTCAAATGCGTGCACGCACACACACACACATATGCACATATACACTACCGGTCAATGTTTTAAAACCAGCTTCTCCTGCTCACCAAGGCTGCATTTATTGCATCATAAATACAGTACACATTGTGAAATGTTATTGCACCATAAAATAACTGTTCAGAAGTAGATTATAATTTAATTTAATCATTTATTCCAGTGATTTAAAGATGAATTTTCAGCTTCATGACTCCAGTCTTCAGAGTCACACGATCCTGCAGAAATCACTCTAATATGAATTATTATTATTGTTATTATTATTATTAATGGTAATAGTAATAAAAGCAATAATGACTGGAGTAATAATTTCATTTGAAACTACATGCAATAAGAAAGCAGTTATTTAAAATTCTAATAAATATTTAACCATTTGTTTACGTTTAATAAACGCTGCCTTGATGAACAGAATCATTTTATTTACACTCCAAACTGTATATGCACACACACACATATATGCATGAACATACTACACGACTTCAGTGCATGTGTGGCTGAAGGTCACGTGTGTCTCCTCCAGGTGCATCATGGACGTCCACAGGGCATGTGTGTGTTTACCTGCATGTATTTGTCCTTGATCTGCTCACAGGTGGAGATGCAGTTGGAGATGTAGAGGTGGATGAACTCTGGAGGAAGATCCACTGCTGTCGTTAATCTACACACACACACACACACTTTAACTCAGGGTATAAACAGGAGTCAGAGAGTGAAATTCAATACCTTTAAGACTCGTTCCATATATTTTAAGACCTCATCGCCACTTCAGGTTTCAACCAGTAACACTGGCCACATTTTAACCCGCAGTGTATTTACTAAACACTGAAAACTAATCCTAATCTAAAACATTGTTTATATACTGAATATTAATAATCCAGCAGGTGTAAATAAAGGTTTTGCCTTGGTTACTGCAGTAAACAGAGCAGTGTGACGTCAAATCTAGCAGGATTTGGTTGATTTCATAAAGTACACAGCAGGCCGATGTTCACAGATTACATTCAGGACAACTATACATTTAGTAGAGGCCGTACCATGTTGACCAGCACACACACACACACACACACACACACACCTGTTGACCACCTCCATGGAGTGCAGGGACATGTCCATGTTGACCAGCACAGAGAAGTACTCAGTGATCTGGCTGGAGGACATCAGCTTCAGCAGCATCTCGATGGCCACCAGAGGGTTGTTCTCCACCAGGTCCGGCAGTTTGGCGGGGGTCAGGCCGATGTGGTACACCAGCTTCAGGTCCTTCTCCAGCTCGCCCAGCAGCTGACGACACACACACATACACGTGTTCAGGTCAAGTGGACAGGTGTATGTAGTGTGTACTGGACAGGTGTGTGTATAGTGTACAGGTGTGTGTAGTGTGGTGTACAGGTGTGTGTAGTGGTCAGGTGTGTGTGCAGTGTATAGTGTACAGGTGTGTGTGTGTACTGTGTACCTGTGTCTGCTGTGCTGCAGACAGTGGACTCTTGAAGGCTTTGGCCATGATGCGTTTGATCTCCACACCTGTGCCATTGCGCACACACATAGAGCGGTCCCATTGCACGCGGTGCTCCGGCTCACAGGGGTTCAGCCAGCACAGCTCGTCCTCACACACCAGCAGCGGCGGAGCGGGGCGGATGAACTCAGGCCGGAAGTGACCTGATGGAGGAACACACCATCAGCGGATGGAGAACACACACACACACACACACACATCACCTTCATCATCATCATCTTACTCTCCAGAGGAGGGCGTGGCCCGGTCACAAGAGACTCTGTGATCTGATTGGCCACGGAGCTGTCGAAGCCGGAGTTGGAGGAGTCTGGGTCCGGGTCGCTGAGCAGGCTGGGAAAACTGGCTTTACTCTGAGTGGGCAACTCTGACTGACGCTCTGTGGAGGACAGAAGAAGAAGAAGAGGAGAAGGAAGAAGAAGAGATTACTGGAGGATCAGGAGCGCTGGATAGTCCTGAAGAGGGAAATACTGCTGTACAGCACAGATATACTAAACACCTCGAAAACAGCTGCAATAATACCACTGCTTTTACTGTATTTATGGCCCGTTTCCACTGAGTGGTACGGTACGGTTCGGTACGCTTTTATGGCCATTTCCACTGTCAAAAGGTACCTAAAAACGAACCATACCACTTTTTGGGTACCCTTTTGAAAGGATAACTAGCACAATAAAAAGGGTGCCCTTTCAAAAGGCGGAGCAAGACGCGCAGCTGAACACCATTGGTTTATAGAGAAGCGTCACTAGCGCATGCACAAGCCAGGAGAATGAAAACAAAGGAAGCGACATTTTTAAAAACACAGCCGAGACATTACACCGTAATAATATATACATGTAATAACGAGCCATGGTCAACCCGAGACAGCCAAGAAGAGCAGAATCTACCCTGAGCCCCGTAGTTGTTTATGAGGCCGTCTAAAGCGCGAGCGGTTTCACTTTCTCTCATGTGCGAGCTGCGCATCTATATTTGAAATAATGAACTTCTTGAGCTGATGATAATAATGTGCGCGTGATTATTGAACCGCTTCTGATGGCCAATCCTTTCAGAAACGGACAAACGCGAGAGTGAAATGCGAAAAAACAAAGGAGCGGATGATTCTTTCAGCAACAGATGAACACACTGCCATGTTTAACTATTATCATCACCTTCTGGACTATTATGAACTGGGAATGACGGAGTTACTCTCATGTGCTGGTGAAGATATACAGATACAGATGAGAGGTTTGCACTGACTGTGGGCTATATGTTGCGTGTTTTTGAAGCCAAATAAGGACTAAATGTATGCTGTGTGTAGTTTTTCTTTAATGGGTAACATATCGGGGACTGTATGTGTTCATATAGTTTGCATTTATTATTTGATATAATTGCAGACGTTACAGTAGGCTATACCGTAGCGTACCACTCAGTGGAAACTGGCCATTATATGAAATAAATGTGTGAATGTTTGTGTATATATTATATTAATTGTACATCAGTCTGATGTAGCTCCTCCTCAGTCCAGCATCAGCTGGTGTTGGGAATGACAGACTCGAGTCCTGCACAGCGGCCAGAGGGATTCAGAGCCGTTCTTCAGAATAGTGTTCAGGTCACTACTGATGCTGTTGGAGGAAAACCTTTCATGACTCGCTCCTCCAAAACACCCCAAAGTGCTCAATAATGTTTAGGTCTGGGTACTGTGCAGGCCATGGGAGATGTTTTTGACATTTTTATCATAAAATACTTCCCTATTCGCTTGTATTTGTCTCTCCTACTTGGGGTGAACAAACCCTTAATACATTTAAACAAACAAATCTACTTTAAAACGTTCTGTCTCTCGAGCATCCGCTTGTAGCTTTAGCCTATTAGCACCGCTGGTCAGCTAAAGCTACTGACTTCTTTCACTTACTGTCTTTGCTCTTTACCCTGTACAATGTCGCTTGTGTGTCGATCCTTGAGTACAGGAGAAGCATCGATGGAGGCGTTGGAGTTGGAGCTGATAGCTGTGGATTCGCAGATTCGCGATCTGAAGATGAAGCGAGCACAGCTCCGGGAACAGCGGGCCCTGCTCGATGTATCCCGGGCTGCGGCTCGCTCATCTGAGGTAAGTGTGCGATACAATCTCAACACTCCGTCCACCTCAACCCCGTGTGTTTCTCTGCCCAGGCCCAGCGCACCGAGGTCGCGGCTCATCCAGGGGTCGTTCACTCCGGCACCCGGCTACCGTGGCCCCTGGGTGCAGCCGCGGAAGGTGCATACCAGGCCTCGGGGCAGAACGTCTCCTCCTCCTGTGTTCGAGATCCCCACGGAGAACCGGTTCGCCCCCCTCCGCGAGACGGGTCGCGATGTGGCAATCATCGGTGACTCCATCGTTCGCCACGTCCGCGCTGCTTCCACTAAAGGTAACAATGTACGCACTCACTGCTTTCCCGGTGCTCGTGTTAAGGATGTTTCTGCTAAGGTACCCGCTATCCTGAGCGCTGGCGAGAGCATCGGAGCTGTCGTCCTCCACGTGGGGACGAACGACACCGGGCTGCGGCAGACGGAGATCCTGAAGAGGGACTTCAGGAGCCTGATCGAGACGGTTCGACGCACCTCGCCCGCCACGCAGATCATCGTTTCTGGACCGCTTCCTACCTACCGCAGAGGAAATGATAAGTTCAGTAGACTTTTTGCTCTGAATGAATGGCTATTAACATGGTGTAAAGAACAGAAATTGCTCTTTGCCAATAACTGGAATCTTTTCTGGGAGCGGCCTAGGTTTTTCCGTGCTGATGGGCTACACCCGAGCAATGCTGGAGCTGAACTCCTGTCGGACAACATCTCCAGGATGCTTCGTTCTATCTGACTAGTAAGTGAAAATTCACATTTTAGCCATATAGACTCTTGCTCGTCCCGCTCAAATCACAGTAATGCATATCTGGCTAACCCCATAGAGACTGTGTCTGTTCCTCGTATTATTAGATCAGGAAATAAACCTACTGTGTGCTCTAGAAAAAATCTATTAAGAATCAAAGCAGAAAAACTGCAAAAAAGTGGAAATACTAATTTTTTAAAGCTTGGTCTCCTAAACATCAGGTCACTAGCACCTAAAGCACTTATCATAAATGAAATAATAACAGACAACAATCTTAATGCACTCTGTCTCACTGAAACCTGGCTGAAACAAAATGACTATATTAGTTTAAATGAAGCAACTCCTTCAGGATTCTTATGTAAGCATGAGGCTCGTCAGACTGGTCGTGGTGGTGGAGTTGCATCAATCTTTAGTGATATTCTTAATGTTAATCAGAGAAACGGACTTATGTTTAACTCTTTTGAAGTATTGGCACTTAATGTTATGCTTCCGGATATTATGAAAAAACCTATATTATCTCTCGCTTTAATCACCATATATAGACCCCCAGGACCCTATGTCAATTTTCTGAAAGAGTTTTCGGATTTTATTTCTGACTTACTAGTTAAAACTGATAAAATACTAATTGTAGGAGACTTTAACATTCACATAGATGACGCTAACGATACATTAGGGCTCGCGTTTACAGATTTATTACAATCACTTGGGATAAAGCAAAACGTTGTTGGTCCAACCCATCGCTTAAAGCATACATTAGATCTAATTTTGTCTCATGGACTTGAGGTCATTGATGTAGACATTATACCACAAAGCGATGATATAACAGACCACTACCTCTTACTATATAAGCTGTGTTTACCTGAAATTAGCAGACCTGCACAGATATATCGCCCTGGTAGAACTATCGTCCCGTCCACTAAAGATGAATTCACAAATAACTTACCTGATCTTTCTCTATTTCTAAATGCACCCGCAAACGCAAATGACCTTGATGTAGTAATCAGCAGTATGGATGCTATCTTTACTAACACACTAAATACTGTGGCTCCCATCAAATTAAAAAAGGTTAGAGAGAATAAAACTACACCATGGTATAACAGTCA
>CAIGQV010000715.1:2155653-2166089 GCA_903798115.1 Danio jaintianensis | reverse complement strand
CAGTCAGAAGTTTAGTACAGTCAGACGTTGAGTACAGTCAGACGTTCAGTACAGTTAAACTTCAGTACAGTCAGAGGTTTGGTGCAGTCGGTTTGCTCTCACCTTTCTCCGGCTGAGGGAATATAGTGGTGCTGCTGGAGGAGACACTGGGCGCTCGACCTGAGGCCGGCGGTGTGGACCTCATGCCTGAAAATAACATGAATCTGATGATGATGATAATGAAATCACATGATGAAGATGAGGAAGATTCAGTCACAGCTTCATGATACTCACTGCAGCTTTACAAGTTTAAAACACATCTCAATAACACAGTTCAGATGCAGCTCATGTACAACAGCTGAAACAGCAATAACCCCTTATAATAATGAGGTTGCATGTGTCATAATTAGTTAACATGAACTAACTTTTAATGGATTTTTAAAATCTTGTTCATATCAACATTTGCCAATGCATCTTTAAATTCAAGTTTTATCTGTTAGTCCTGTATTAATCCAAAGAGTTGTTAAAAGCATCAGTAACCACTGAAAGACGTGCATTTCCCTCTGCTAGTGATCATGAGTGAACGCATTCCCTGAGGACGGGACTTTATTGTGCGGTGTTTAAGCTGAACGTGAAGGGTCTTTGTGTTCAGAAACACGTCTGCACCAGTCCTGCTCTTTTCAATGCCTCTTTAATTGTTTTCTATTGTGCGGTGACAGAAATTAAGTAGGTGGGAATGATATTTAATTAAAAACGGTAACAAACAGCCACTTTAAAGCTGTAGATGTGAAAGTATGCGGCGGGTGAAGACATGCTCGCACTCGCCAGGTAATCTGCAAATTATGCTGCCCGCAGCGCAGACTGCCTGCGTCTAATAATTAAGAGTTTTGAGGGAATAAAAAGATTATTAACTTGCTGCTGCTTGCACTTCACATGCAGGAAAAGCTTGCGTCTGTCCGGCAGACCTCACGCACGAGGATCCAGAATTAGGGCTGCATGACATTGGAAGATCTTTTGTTTTTCTGCGATACATACTGCGAGTACACTAGATTAAACGAATAGCTCTATTAGGAAAGAATTCATCCAATTAGATCAGTTGGGATGATTTTGTAGAGCAGTGCATCCACAAGATGCTGAAATGATCTACGCTGCGTTCCATTCGGAAGGGCTCATCCCTTATACCCTAATCCCTTCAAAGGGTTTACCCTGCAGAGTGACAGCTTTAAAGAGATGAAGGATGTGGAGATCAAACATTTTTTCTAGGAATAATGAGCCGATCATTGCCTTTGGGGGGGGTTGACAATCCAAACCGCTCCATTGACTTTGTATTGCGAGAGGGTGCCAATAATCTTGTTTTTCATTTTGATTTAAGATCATTTCACTTCCCCCATTGTCAGATTATTTAGCTTATCTAGAAAATTCTCCTTAACTTAAGAATTTTTAGATATTTGGACTGGAATCAAGACAAAAACTCTAAGTAAGAAGAGCATTTTTTGCAATCCTTTACTCCGAAGGGCCCTTCAAAGTGGCCAGTTTTGAGCACTTCGGTTTGGAACAACACTTCAATATGGCGGTCATGTTTGTGCCCTTCAGAGGGCGATATATCCCGTTTGGAGCGCAGTGATATTGAGCATGTTCCTGAAATCAGGCTCCGCGCTCTGCCAGATGAGGGTTCGGGTTTCCTCAAACACTCCTCCAGGCATTTATTTCACTTACGCTGTGTTTGACACTCGCAATGAGAAAGAAATAAGCAAAGACGTCAAACAGAGCTCTGACAAACTGTTCCTGTTCACATCCGTAATCAATCAAACCAATAGTTGAGCTCAAAAGCAAAGTCCATCTGTCCTGTTAAAGCCTGGTATTTAATGTTATACAGTCCAATCAAACTACACTCCATCACACCACACGTTCACTCAAACCCAAGACAAAGCAGAGGCTCAATCTGGAGGAAATGTTCAGTAATAATTGTTTGATCGTCCGCTAACTCTTCATGAGTTCACACATTAGTTGAAAAATGAGCAACACAGTTCTATACTGTTTCTTTGTGTTAGTTTACAGTGCGCCTTTTGATTTTAATTATGAATTAGATTAATAGATGCAGCGGCACTGTGGCTCAGTGGTTAGCACTGTGGCCTCACAGCAAGAAGGTCTCTGGTTCGAGTCCTGGCTGGGTCAGTTGGTGTTTCTGTGTGGAGTTTGCATGTTCTCCCCGTGTTGGCGTGGGTGTTTCCCAGTACTGGGTTGCAGCTAGAAGGACATCCGCTGTGTAAAACATATGCTGGAATAGTAAGATATTGAGTTTTAATAATTTACTAGCTCTGTAATTAAACAAAGCACAAATATGAATTATAATTATTATTTATATTATTACTATTCAGTCACCAGATGGCGCCAGTCAAAAACGACAGAGTGGCAGATAAACAGATAAACATACAGCACAAGCAGAGGACACTCTACAGTTTGACAAATACTGCAGCTGTTGGACAACATAATGTACTTCTGAGGCTTTTTAGTGGAGAATGTAGTTGTTTAGATTGCAACTCTGCAGTTTATTTATAAGGATAGTGCCTATTTTAAATATTTATCATTTCGGAGAGACAGCGCGTCGGCGGCCATTAGCCTGTCTGAGCAAAGACGGTTGATGATGTTCATCCACAAGATGGCGACAGAGATGCATAATAAGCCTTAAGAGAAAACCAGCGTCATTTCAAACTACAGCTGATCAAATCATTATTAAACCGGTAAATGACTTTCTAAGTCCATCTCTCTCTTGTGTATGTTGTAGTGCTGTATTTATACCATAGTAATATTGTGATCTCCCGATTGAACAGAGAAATACTGGGAAATCTCTGTAGACTGATGGCATTTCATGCCGTTCAGCCTTATAATCTTCAAATGTGAGCAAAATCTGCTGTTTTGTCTTCACTTTAGACATTACGCTAGAGAATCACTCAAACACTAGCTCTACAGTGACGCTGGTGAATGAACAATGGTTTCTGCTGTTCTGACGTCAGCTACAGATGTGAATGAACGGCGGAAGAAAGTAGTTCCTCTTACGAAAGGGTTTTGAGACTCTCCGTGTTTGATTTTCTTTTTTATACACACGATTATGCCGTCGAACTGTTGTATAAACGCAATAACACACGAGTAGCAGTGCGATGTGGCTGTATATCGTCATTGGTGGGACACTAAGAGCCAACGCACGCCTGCCACCAGTGCCGATATACAGCCACATCTTTTTTTATTAGTTTATTCATCATTTAATCTGTGTTATTAGTTTAATGGAATGTCATGATTGACCAATCAGAATCAAGTATTTAGGAGAACTGTGTAATAATGCATGTTAACAAATGAAAACATACTGCTATAATGTGTATTTTTATTAGAAATGTGCCAAATGGTTTGCCCGTGATCTGAGCAAAACATTTGGCACATTTCTAATAAAAATATTAATAATTGTGCATCAAGCAGTTTGATGTTTTTAGTGTTTTTGCTAAAGATTCAGAGTAAATCTGGATGAAGACGAAATGGGTTTTTAATAAATAGAGAAATTAATTAAACTAAACAATACTCTTATTCTCTCTCTCTACGCTCAGCTCACATAGAAATCTGATATGTCCGAAATATTGTCCGCTTTCAGTCAGTCAGTCAGTCATTTTCTTTTCGGCTTACTCCCTTTATTAATCAGGGGTCACCACAGCGGAATGAACCGCCAACTTATCCAGTATATGTTTTACACAGCGGATGCCCTTCCAGCTGCAACCCATCACTGGGAAACATCCATACACACCCATTCACACATTGTGCTACCCACTGCGCCACCGTGCAGCCCTGTCCGCTTTCATATGTTAGCAATTTGTACATCCATTGGAATTACAAATATGTACATACAGTATATGATCAAAAATATTAGCTATAATATTACATTTGAACACACATATATAAACAGCAGTCAACATTTGAAGTGGATCAAAAATGTTTTCTAAATTATAATTTAGGACAACTATTTATGCATCTTTATGCAATTTTCCCCCAACATATTAATTAGTGTGTATAATTTTCAGACTGTGATCTTTGGTGCTGACTAATCTAATGCAAATGCACGAATATATTACTGTAAAGCATCTTGGAGAGAATATTACTGTACAAGAGAGATCTGCGAGACTCATATAGTGCCATATATATAGTGCTCAGCATAAATATTTAGCAATATTTAAAATATATTGCATATATGACATTTTATACATGTGAAATCCAAATATGAACTTGTAATTTATGTAATTTATGTAATTTGCATACATTATCATATAACAGGGGCAGCACGGTGGCGCAGTGGGTAGCACAATCGCCTCACAGCAAGAAGGTCGCTGGTTTGAGTCCCGGCTGGGTCAGTTGGTGTTTCTGTGTGGAGTTTGCATTGTTCTCCCCGTGTTGGCGTGGGTTTCCTCCGGGTGCTCCGGTTTCCCCCACACATGAACACATGCGCTATAGGAGAACTGAGTAAGCTAAATTGGCCGTAGTGTATGTGTATGTGTGTGAATGGGAGTGTATGGGTGTTTCACAGTACTGGGTTGCAGCTGGAAGGGCATCCGCTGTGTAAAACATATGCTGGAATAGTTGGCGGTTCATTCCACTGTGGCGACCCCTGATTAATAAAGGGACTAAGCTGAAAAGAAAATGAATGAATGAATGTCATATAACAGATTTGTAGTGATAAAGAGAGAAACACTGCTCACTGAGTGTGTGTGTGTGTGTGTGTGTGCGCCTGCGGTCTGTTCCACACACTCACTGCTTCAGGTATGTGCTGGTAATCAGTGAGTCAAGCGTGTTATGAACGATCTGCCAAACACTAAACTCAGGCCAAGAGAAGGAAAATAAATGTGAAAAACATGGCGGCACCGCAGGCTGATGGAGTCCAGGCTTCAGTCGTCAGCTCACTGTCTGTGCGACTGCGTGTGTGTGTGTGTGTGTGTGTGTGTGTGGGCCACGACTCACTTTCACTACAGGAATGGAAGAGTTTAGTGTAATTGTGTGTTTATGCAGCGCTAGATAAAGCTGAGCACAGAGACGGACAGGACACTCAGGCCATGGCCACACTAATAGGATTTAGTTTAAAAACACACATTTTTTCCCTCCGGTTCAGCCCTCCGTGCACACTGACATGATGATTTTAAGAAACGTATGTGTGTGAAAGCGCTGTCCAAAGTGGATAAATGTGTATAAATACATTGTTCAAGTTGATTTTGATTGGTCAGTTTGATAGCAGTGATGTCTATGGGCGGGGCTGAGAGCTGTGGAGGCGGAGCAAGGCTTTTATTGTGCATTGCGTCACTCGCTCTAGACTACTCATGGCATGTTTTCACCTTATGCTAATTTTTTACTCGAGTTGATTTTGATTGGTCAGTTTGATAGCAGTGATGTCTATGGGCGGGGCTAAGCTGTGGAGGCAGAGCAAGGCTATTCATTTGCATTGCTTCACTCGCTCTAGATTACTCGTGGAATGTTTTTTGCCTCTATGCAAATTTTTCACTTGAGATGTTTTTGATTGGTCAGTTTGGTAATGGTGATAAGTGTGGGCAGGGTCAAGAGCTGTGGGGGCGGAGCAAGGCTATTCATTTGCATTGCATCACTCGCTCTATATTACTGGTGGAATGTTTTTCACCTTATACAAATTTTTTTGCTTGAGTTGATTTTGATTGGTCAATTTGGGAGCAGTGATGAGTGTGGGCGGGGCTGAGAGCTGTGGAGGCGGAGCAGGGCTATTCATATGCATTGCATCACTTGCTCTAGATTACTCGCAGAATGTTTTTTGCCTCAATGCAAATTTTTCACTCGAGTTGATTTTGATTGGTCAGTTTGGGAGCAGTGATGATTGTGGGTGGGGTCAAGAGCATTGGGTATGGTGTGAGGCCATTAATGTGCATTGCATCACTTGCTCTAGATTACTTGCAGAATGTTTTTCACCTCATGCTAATTTTTCATTCGAATTGAGTTTGATTGGTCAGTTTGGGAGCAGTGATAAGTGTGGGCAGGTCTGAGAGCTGTGGGGGCGGAGCAAGGCTATTCATTTGCATTGCGTCACTCGCTGTAGATTACTCATGGAATGTTGTTCATCTCAGTGCTAGTTTTTCGCTCAAGTTGATTTTGATTGGTTAGTTTGGTAGGAGTAATAAGTGTGGGCGGGGCCAAGAGCTGTGGTGGTGGAGCAAAGTTGGTGGCATGAGTGTTTAATAAGTCTGTTTGAACTAATGTTTCAGTAGCAACACTCATTTCCATTGTATGTCATTTACTTGCAGATACTTACAGAGAGACAGTGTGTCAGCTCAGAGTAATTGTTTTATTTTTACATAATTGTGTGTTATGCTGAATGATTAATTCTCCCATATGTTGACGTTTTATTACTTTAAACATATCATTTCATATGCTTTTATAATATGCACATACAATGACTTTTATCAAACCAGATATAATATCCCACATCTCTTCTGTTGCTGTGTATAGAAGACTCTGCTGAATGCATGCATGTAAACAAATGAAGTTGAGGTAAATAATGACGAGTTTCTTACACTCTTTGATGTTTCGAGGAGCGTTTTGGCACGAATGGCACACCATACCGTAGATGTTCTGCGGCCTGTTCTCCTGGATGTAGTACCTGCATCACAAATATATATATATATGCATATGAACAGATGGACGAGTGTAAAATATTATACAAATACTTCTGAATTTATTATGTTTTAAAAATGATGCACTAATCAAATCATAACGAAATGCATAACCCAAAAACACATTACTGACTGCATTATTTAATTCTGAACAAATTAAGAATTAATTTACAGTAACATTTTAGTTTAAGCACCAATTCTTGCTATTAAATGGGTTATTATCTGCCTGATATTAATATATTAACTGTTTATTAGTACTTATAAAGCACATATTTATTCTACATCACTAATTTGACCCAACTACTAGCTTAATAACCTATAATTAATCAGCAGATTAGGAGTTTAATGAAAATTTCAGAGTTAATTGTACCTTAAAATCAAGTGAGATCACGGCTTAAAATGAAAATGGCTCAGTAAAGGTCATTTTGGGACAAATCATGCATGATTCTGTCATATTTTACTCCTGTTATTGCAGGAAATGAAGGTATTTTCTTAAGTGGAGTATAAAATAGTGTATTTTAGTTGCTCGTTGACTTTAATTATATGGACAGAAAGTAAAATAGAGGCGACACGGTGGCTCAGTGGTTAGCACTGTGGCCTCACAACAGGAAGGACTCAGGTTTGAGTCCCGGCTGGGTCAGTTGGTGTTGCATGTTCTCCCCGTGTTGGCGTGGGTTTCCTCCGGGTGCTCCGGTTTCCCCCACAGTCCAAACACATGCACTATAGGGGAATTGATGAACTAAATTGGCCGTAGTGTATGAGTGTGTGTGTGTGTGTGTGTGTGAATGAGTGTGTATGGGTGTTTCCCAGTACTGGGTTGCAGCTGGAAGGGCATCCGCTGTGTAAAACATATGCTGGAATAGTTGGCGGTTCATTCCGCTGTGGCAACCCCTGATGAACTAAGCTGAAGGAAAATGAATGAATGAATGAAAGTAAAACAGAGGTCAGTGGAAATGAAGCTGTTTAATAACCAACTTATTACATAAAAAAATAACTCAGACTAAAATAGAACCTGACCTATAAAATAATACATGAAATAAAATAATGAACAAGATAAGTAAGATAAACTGATGATTTGAAGTGCATGTTTTACCCTCACTTTGAATAACGCATCTGCTAAATGATAAGTAAAGCGGGTCGTCCAGGTCAGAGCGACATGAAGATGAATAATAAGAGACGACAGACTGCTGATGTAGGGAGAATGAACACGAGCGAACAGCATCATGCTTTAATAATGTGTGTGTTCTGTGAAAGAATAACTGTGATATGAGTGTGTGTGAAGTGAGCTGAAAATCCTTCGTGCGTGTGTGTGTGTGAAAGCTTCAGTGTGCAGGAAAACATCAGTGACAGATTCTGCTTCTCCTCCGACAGTGTGTTAAACACTCCATAATGTGCTCTTAAAAACGCCACTGTGTGTGTGTGTGTGTGTGTTTATATTAAGCGCAATCAAATCCAGATCTTCTGCTGTTAGAGGCTGCAGCAGTGTGTGTGTGTGTGTTTCTGTGTGAATGTGAGTGTGTTTCTGTATGTGAGTGTGTGTGTGTGAGAGTGTTTCTGTATGTCTGAGTGTGTGTGTCTCAGTGTGTGTGTGTTTGTGTATGATAGTATGTGTAAGCATGTGTGGTTTAAGTTTGTGTATACGTATGTGTGGTTTGAGAGTGTGTGTCTGTGTGTGTGTTTGAGAAAGTGTGTGTGTGTGTGTGTGTGTGTGTGTGAGTGAGTGAATTTGTATGTGTTTCTTTTTGTGTGTGTGTGTGTGTGTGAGTGTGTTTCTGTATGCGAGTGTGTGTGTGCGTTTGAGAGAGAGAGAGTGTTTGAGAGAATGTGTATGTAAGTGTGTGTATGTGTGTTTCTGTGAATGTGTGAGAGTGTGTCTGAGTGTGTGTTTGTGTATGATAGTATGTGTAAGGGCATGTGTGTGTGCATGTATGTGTAGGTGTGTGTGTCTAAACAATCTTAATCAAAATACATAGATGAGTTAACCTGAGATATAAAAGCTAGTCTTAAATGCATGAACTGTGTGTGTGTGTGTGTGTGTGTGTGTGTGTGTGTGTGCGTGTGTGTTTGTCCCTCAGTGACTTCACAAAAATAACTTCAATAACTGGAACAGTGTATTATTCTGAGCAGCCGCACTGACAGACAGACACACACACACACACACACACACACACACACACACACACACACACACACACAGACTCTGTTGTTCTCGTTTTAAGCAAGAACTCACTTTGTTCTGATACCAAAAACTTTTTCCAAGATTATTTTAGGAGATATGACCATTTTAAAATAATATCAGCTGTGTGGTGTTGTGTGTGTGTGTGTGTGTGTGTGTGTGTTGTATAGCGGCTTTAAATACTTCTAAAAGGTCTATGATGTGTTATCAGTAAAGTGGTAAAACCCTACATATGTGTTATATTTGTCATTTAGCTCATATCTTAGACTTTTACACTGAGTTTTGCTGATATATATTCATATTTATGCAGTGGTGGCGCGGTGGCTTAGTGGTTAGCACTGTGGCCTCACAGCAAGAAGGTCGCTGGTTCGAGTCTCGACTGGGTCAGTTGGCGTTTCTGTGTGGAGTTTGCATGTTCTCCCCGTGTTGGCGTGGGTTTCCTCCGGGTGCTCCGGTTTCCCCCACAGTCCAAACACATGCACTATAGGGGAATTGATGAACTAAATTGGCCGTAGTGTATGAGTGTGTGTGTGTGTGTGTGTGTGTGTGTGTGAATGAGTGTGTATGGGTGTTTCCCAGTGTTGGGTTGCAGCTGGAAGAGCATTCGCTGCGTAAAACATATGCTGGATAAGTTGGCGGTTCATTCCGCTGTGGCGACCCCAGATGAATAAAGGGACTAAGCAGAAGGAGAATGAATGAATGAATGAGACCGAGCAGTTGTGAGCATCAAGCATGTTAACTAATGCTATATGTTGAACTTGCGATTCAGTTTCCTATGGGAGAAATAACTAGGAATAATAAACGCTCAAACTACTCGCTCTACAAGAATAATACAATAAGAAAATGTCAGTTTCCATCATCAAGCAGCAGAACGAGCCGTTTTTAACATCTAGAAATCAATGGAGGTGAATGAGAGCGGAAATCTGAAGCCAAAAAGATTCCAGTGGCTTCTCCCGCTCGTATGTCAAGAGTAAGCTCAATAAAACTCATGCATCTGCTCCTCTTACCCCGGTAAACAGGGTCCGCACTCGGCATCGCTGTCGGAGGTGCCCGGCGTGAGGACGGTGGCGCGGTAAAGAGCATCGCAGTCTTTGTGTCGACGGCAGATCTCGTACTTTCCTTTGGAGAATTTACCGGCCGGACAGGAAACGCAGGAGTAGTCGTCGTCTTTAGTGCCGTAACCACAGTTCTGCAAAACACACACACAATAAGCACCTTATCATCACAACTCACATTCACTGAGGCATTTATACAGCACATGTCATCATACACAACGCTAATGTTATTATTATTTAGTATTTATTGAGCTCTTACTGTACAGATCTTTGCTGAACATTTGGTGTTCCTAAAGAGTGCTTAATAAATAAACTTTGTCTTTGACATAAACAAGAACAAAGACTTTAACACAGATCTGAACTGAATCCACAGTGATCAGAATAATGATCTGAAAATGTGTTTTCTGTGTATAATAATCAATAATCTCGTACCTGATGAAGTCTGAATTCAATCATTTTTCAATTTGATAAAAATTGAGCTAAACTGAATGAACACTGAATCAAATCACCATCGAACTAGTCTGAATCAACAATGAATATAAGTGACTCAATGACGAATGA
>CAIGQV010000715.1:2029006-2046219 GCA_903798115.1 Danio jaintianensis | reverse complement strand
CCACATTTACCCATAAACCTCTGCTGTGTGATCAGGGGAAGATAGATGGTCAAAGAGAGCATGTCTTTTTTTGCTTTCTTTTCAATTGAGGAGGAAAAAATGCAGAAGAAGAGAAATAACTTGATTTACATGAATCACAAACAGTGACGCATGATGTGTGTGTGTGTGTGTGTGTGTGTGTGTGTGTGTGTGTACGTGTATTTATGTGTTCATTCATTCATTCATTTTCTTTTCGGCTTAGTCCCTTTATTTATCAATATTAATACACTACGGCCAATTTAGCTTACCCAATTCCCCTATAGCGCATGTGTTTGGACTGTGAGGGAAACCGGAGCACCCGGAGGAAACCCACGCGAACGCGGGGAGAACATGCAAACTCCACACAGAAACACCAACTGACCCACCCGAGGCTCGAACCAGCGACCTTCTTGCTGTGAGGCGAGCGCGCTACTCACTCCGCCACCCGTATTTATGTGTGTAAATCAGAATTTTGTGCGTCATCTTTCTTATTTTCATCATCCTTCAGAAATCAGGCTAATATGATCATTCAAATAGAGAAGTTACTTTAATTTCAAATAATGTTTAGTAGTATTACTGCATTTGCTGTTTTTAATCAAATAATGGATTAAAGACCTTGGAAAGAAGACTTTAAAACATCATAAAAATAAAACAATAAAAAGTGTATATGCAAAGTCCACCGCCAGTGCAGTTGCTCTATTTTTCTTATATATTTTTAAGGAAAAAGTTTTACAATCACTGTCTATTATTTTTTTCATCCTATTAACATGTTTTGTTTATCCAGCATTGCTGTTTTCATTTCTACTACACTTGTTTTGCCTTGAAAATAAAAAGCTGCTGATATGGCATTGCATGATAATGAATAAATGCATATTTCTTTTATTAATTTCTGTTAATAACAATCATTAGTTGGCTAATAATTATCATATATCTCATGATGCCTGTTTTGTTCTTCTAAAGAGTGTCTTTACTGGTGGATTTAAGTCTCAAGGAAAACAAGAAGTGAATAAAGCGTGTCGCTTCAATGCAGTGTGATTGGCCGTGGATAAAAGCGTCTGGAAAATGCATAAGTGTGAATATATTATGATGTACTGTGATCGTCTCCTCATCCGCAGTGTTGAGAGTCACGAAGCGTCCCGTTAAAGCTTTTTCAGTGCTGCTCAAATAAGCTTGTAAATTGATTATGCTGAATGAAATAAGCTGTACTGAGTCTTTATTCATTTAATTTCTCGACTCCAGAGAGCCAGAAGCACACGTGTGGTTTAATCCCGTCTGGATGCGCAAAGAAAAGCCCTCGGAGAGTTTGATTTTATAAAAAAAAAACTAAAAAGTGAGACTTTTAATGCTTTTTCATAGCTTTAATTGGCTTTAATTGTGTCTTTTTGTTCATGACTGTGGTGGAGTCTGTGACTAATATTCATAATACAATAAAAACAGTTAATCCATGCATTCAGCCCTAGTTTAGTGTTTGTTTATTGTCATGTTATTTATTTAGGCTTATGAAGAGTTGAAGACCAAAAAACAGGGAAAAAAATGTGCGATATTTTAATTATTTAGCAAATATTAAATAAAGTGCTGTTTAACAGAATATTTTTTTCAACAATTTTGAACTTAATAGTTTTAATAACTCGTTGTCTTTTGTTTTCTCTCTTATAGTTTTTCTTTTGCAAAATACTAGTATTCAGCTCAGTATACTGTATAATTGAGAAGTTTGACTCTATCTATGTTTATTGATATATTCACAAAAATTATATGAACCTGTAAATAAAAATCACATTTCTTGAAAGGCAAAATTACATGGAATATTATGTTTTTTATATGTAAGAAATGTGTGTAAGGTTAAGTAAGTTTAGCTTAAAACAAGAAAAAAAACAACAATAATTGTTTTAACCCTTTTAGTTTGTACATATTTTTCAAATACGTCACAGAAAACAGTTTGTCATCATCATTAATGTTGTATCTCCCATAAATGTATCTTGATTTATGAATGTTTACTGGTTATTAAATAATTAATTCAAACGAATGATTCAGAATCATTTATAAATAAATCTAACAAGTCTTTTTATGTAATTCCCCAGTCATTTGCTGAACTAAAGTTAATAAATGAAAGAGTTAATAAGTTAGTTAATGAATGAAGAAACAACCGAATGAGCGAGTCATTGAATCATTCATTCAACCGATTCGTTTACCGCGAAGATTCGAAAAGTTTGTTTGCGACGGTGTTTTGTTCCGACAAATCAACTGGAAATTGGTGCCTAAAATGTAAGTTTGTGGACATTTAGGTCCTATTTTGTCAACATTCTCAGTCATACTCTTGATGAAAAAGAACTGGGTTGTGATCATTTACTCTGGTGAGGGGAAAACATGACACTTAACTGAGTTTTACAGTAAGTTAAATCTGCATTTCTGTTAAAAAACCGAGTATGTGTCCATATTTGATTAAACTATCATTAATTTTGGATTTATTGTATACTGTTTATGTTACTAGTGTAAATATATACAGTCGGCTGCGTGTTTTACATTGGTTTACCATGGTAAATGTTGAGGATAAAGTGAAGTGCAATTTTTCAGACTGTGGTAAAATCACTGTAAACTCGATATATTTTCATCTTCAGATGTGTTTCATCAGCTTTCTGCACTCCACAGCCTCTTTCAGGAGCTTCAGTGTTTATTTTTCATCGATAAATCATGAGTAGCGGTTTCTGTAGGCTGTGTTTGAGTCGGCTTTAAATAATGATGTGCTTCATCTCTAAAACACCTTCAGCTCGTCCAAATCCATCATAATTCAGACTCTGATTGTTGACCGTGTGCTTGCGTTTGTACTATATCGAGTTTTGTACTATATTGAGTTTATACTGTATTGATCTATATAGATTAGTGGTTTGTACACATTTTGTTGATGACAGCTGGTGTTTAAGTGGTGACGTCTGTAACCAAACTACATTTCCCATCATCCTTTGCACTGCAGAAAATTCTCACAAGTGTTATCATAATGACAACAAGTATTTAAATTTGTTTAATCAACAAAATCCAATAAATATATTTTGGGAAAAATGTTTTTAATCATGCAGCACTAGTGCGGTTGGTAATATCATTCGTTTAAATACTGTTACCGTTTTTTATATATAGAAATAGTTTTATGTGTTTGTTCATTCATTCATTCAATTGTGCTACCCACTGCGCCACCGTGCAGCCTTTATGTGTTTGTCATTTTTATTATTCGTTTTAATGTATTATTTTGTCTATAAGTTTTAGCTTACTAATATTTTGTTGAGGGCTGCACGGTGGCGCAGTGGGTAGCACGTTCGCCTCACAGCAAGAAGGTCGCTGGTTCGAGCCTCGGCTGGGTCAGTTGGCGTTTCTGTGTGGAGTTTGCATGTTCTCCCCGTGTTGGTGTGGGTTTCCTCCGGGTGCTCCGGTTTCCCCCACAAGTCCAAACACATGTGGTATAGGGGAATTGGGCAAGCTAAATTGTCCGTAGTGTATGTGTGTGAATGAGTGTGTATGGATGTTTCCCAGTGATGGGTTGCAGCTGGAAGGGCATCCGCTGCGTAAAACATATGCTGGATTAGTTGGCGGTTCATTCCGCTGTGGCGACCTCAGATTAATAAAGGGACTAAGCCGAAAAGAAAATGAATGATTGAATGAATATTTTGTTGAATTATCTTTAGGCGGGGAAAACTCGTGGCACTCTTATGTCACGTTGCAATGGGCCTCAAAATCACTGGATATTTATCATCAGAATATAAAAAAACTTGTTTTTCTATCACTCCAGTATGACTGTGGACACACTATACTACACACAGTTCTGTCCAAACAGCTTACTAAAGTTGATTTTGCATCATAGGTGCCTTTTAAACAGAAAATGCTCTGACATTTTTGTGCCTAAAATCCCTTTAATTCTCTTTAAAAACACACATCATTTCCATAGTTTAGAAAATCTTGATGAACAGTCCATCTCGTGTTTCTGTCTTCCAGAACGTTCCTCAGCTGCCGTGTGGAAAAGCTCTGTACAGCTATGAGGGCAAAGAACCAGGAGATCTGAAGTTCAGCAAAGGCGACATTATTATCCTGCGGCGGAAAGTGGACGAAAACTGGTTCCACGGCGAGCTGAACGGCAGCCACGGGTTCCTGCCTGCCAGCTACATCCAGTGCATCCGGCCGCTGTCGCAGACGCCGCCGCAGGGAAAAGCGCTGTATGACTTCGAGGTCAAAGACAAAGACCAGGACAAAGACTGCCTGACCTTCACTAAGGTACAACTACTATTCTGTCTGCACAGCAAGGTTATTTTAGTAAACGAAAACTAATATTTAAAGTACACATGCAATCAAAACTAACCATAGTTTTGTGGTAATCAATTCATCTGTGCGTGTTTGTTTTCAGTTAAATTCTCAGTTTGCGTCTCTCTAAGGTATTGGGCGTGGCTAACATACTTAACCACGCCCCTACAGCTGTCAGTTTTGACATCGCTATGACAACAAACAGAAATGGTGAGGACGAGGAGTCTGTTAGGTTGTAATAACTCTCCCAAACCCTCCCCATCTTTCTGAATGAAACGCCTACTTTACTACATCCAATCAGCTCACAGTAGAAAAAACACGCCACGCCCACTGTTTTCTCATTTAATATTCCGTTTCTCTAGGAACCGCATCACAATACTGAAAAAAACAAACAAATGGTCGCATCTTCCGGTTCATGTGGACTTTAAACTATTGGTCATTTTTAATGAAGGGATAGTTCACCCAAAAATGAACATTTTCTAACTAGAAACTCTCCCTCAAGTGTTTATTTTTTCTGTTAAACACAAAAGAAGATATTTTGAAGAATGTTGGAAACCTGTAACCATTGACTTCTAGGATAAACATACTATGGAAGTCAACAGTTGCAGGCTTCCACCTTTCTTTAAAGGTCCCGTGAGGTGGTTTAAAAATATCCATTCTTTCATTGGATGTTTGACGTAATCTCCACTGAAACATGAAAAGAGGGCGGGGCATATAATACCCCCCCCTTCAGCCTATAATGTTTTGTTTCTATCCCAGTTCTGCCAGTGAGTGTTTGAGGAACTATTGGTAAAAAAAACATTTAATAAAGGGATAGTTCCACCAAAAATGACAATTTTAGTAATATATATATAATATATTGTTTTATGCATAATATATATAATATATAATGCATAATATATTGTTTTAGCATCGATAATTCGATATCTCAATGTGCCAATCTGCAATAGTTACATCGCAGTTTCTGCAGTGTCGAGTTGGGATTGTAATTAACCAGAAAACACAGTTCAGAACATGGTTTAACCATAATAGAGTGAAAGACTTTTTATAGGCCTGTGACTGTAATATTGCAAGCGAATAGTTCAGGCACTAGAAATGATCAAACTGATTTTTTTTTTTTTGGACAAATGTTACCTCTTAATCCCAACAGGGAAAACCAGCAGCAATCAAGAATGCATGATTATATGCTGACATGGCTTTGCAATCAATAAATGTGATTATAATGGAAGTCAATGGAGTAAAGACAGCACCAACATAACCAAAGGGGAGTCAATCTGAACAACACACAAGAGTTAAAGTAAAAACATCTTGTGTTTTTACTATTAATCAAACAACAAAATATGATGAAATCACTTACTCTGCTCTTGACTGAAGAGCTCAATAATGTTTGTTCATTCATTTTCTTTTCGGCTTAGTCCCTTTATTAATCTGGGGTCGCCACAGCGAAATGAACTGCCAACTTATCCAGCATATGTTTTACACAGCGGATGCCCTTCCAGCTGCAACCCATCACTGGGAAACATCCAGTGTGTGTCAGTCTTGTATTGTCAGTGGTGCAGCTGCAGTGTGTGTTCCAAGTCATCAGACATGCAGCATCAGTGTGTGTGTGTGTGTGTTGCGTTTCGGAAGAGGAAAGATGTGTCCTGAAACCAGAGCGTCCGCACCAGAGATGTCTTTCATGGAGCAGCGGCCGGCCGGAAGATGAGCTGAAGCATCTGCATACTAAAACACTCGCTCATAGAGTCTCCATTGACTCGCGCTGAAACTCCTGCTGGCTCAAACTCCATCTCAATTTAGTTAAATGAGATCTTTATCAGTGTGTCTGCGGGCTGGTAAATAGTATTACAAGTTGATAAATCAATTTAGAGAAATGTAAGGCCCTTAAAATGTCTTAAATAACATCACAATACAATTATGTCCTTAAAAAGTCTTAAATGCTATCTTAAAAGGGATGGACCTTTTTCACATTTCCAGGGGGAGAGTACAACAAATCATTATTCTACACTCCTATTAGCTGAAATAATGACAGAAAAACTCCAGGATGGTGTTCTCAAGACTTTCAGAAAGAGGAAAACAATAGTGTGAGACTGATAACGGCAGCCAGAAGAGAGAATCATGTCAGATTTACTGTCCTGCCCCCATACACACACTGCACTGCACACACCTCACACCAGCGGGAGTTAATTTTTATGTAATTTGATGCAAAGATGATATAACACACACATAAATACATATAAAGGTTTATATGTTTAAAAAAAAAATCATGTTAAATGCGTCGACAGTCTTGTGAAAAGGCTCCATTAAATTTTGTGTCATTTTTGATTACGCAATGTGTGGTTGTATTGTAAAGTTTGTCTGAAATTAATCTGTGAATGTCGGTGTGCTGTAAAGTTGATGAAATCAATAAAATCCTGCTAGATTTGACATCATGCTGCTTTGTTTACTGCAGTAACCAAGGCAACACTGTTATTCCTGCTGTTCTGTAGGCGCCCCCTGCTGGATTAGCATTTTTATTCAGTATTGAATAATGTTTTAATTCAGGATTAGTTTCTTACAATCACTATTTAGTATACTGAAAGTATACGGTAAGTTAATATGTTGCCAATGTTGGCGATGAGGTTTTAAAATGTACAGAAAGAGTCTTAAAAAATATTAAATTTCACTCTCTGATTCCTGTCTTGATGTAAGGTCAGACGATCTGGCTGATGGATGTTCAGATTAGCAGATTGTGATGAAAGTTTCTTGGTGTGTTAAGTCGGTGTATCCATATTTAACACTCAGCTAAAATCCCCTTTCACACATACAGACCTTTCCGGAAAATTACCGGCAATTTTCCTTAAAGGTCTGTATGTGTGAACAGGCCCTTTTTGAAAATACCGGTAAATTCGTTCTGGCAATTTTCCGGAAAGAGAAGTTGTAACATTCCTGGTAATTTGCCATAATGCTGCTCTGTATGAACACAGAGGGAAAATTGCCGGAGAGAGCGCGTTCACGATTAGAATGCACTGACATGAGATGTCTACTCTAGCCAATCAGAACATTCAGACGCATTTACATCCGCACTGTTTATGAAAATAAAAGCCCTTTGAATATTTTTCCAGACACATTCAGCTGCTAGATGTTAGACAGATAACGTTTCTATGTTCCTTCTTAAAGACAACTGTGTATAAAATTCTCGATAAAATGCTTATGATAAACCGCCGTTTGTTTACCTTTAAGCTCTGCTTCAGTTGCTTGACGCGTGTGCACGTGAAGCAGCCAGTGAGCGCCAGCACACACATATATTATATACATCTCGACATGCGAAAGAGTTTCTCCATATGTTTTCATCGAAGTTGTTTACAATACTTATCCATCCACAGAGTTTGTAACGTCGTCAAATGTTTACAAATACAAGCGCAGCCGTTTAGAGCTCATTTCTGGTTAATGATCTCAGAATTTACCGGTATTTTGGATTGGATGTGTGAATGGTCTTTTCCAGAAAAATTCCGGAACGTCTGTGTGAACTGCGCTTTTTTGAATTTACCGGTAAAGTCGTTCCTGAAATTTTCTGGATATTTACCGGGATCACTGTGTGAAAGGGGCTAATGTCTAAAGTGAAAGTACATATCCTTGGAAGAATATTTTTTAAATGACAGCAGCCAAAATAAACACATTGTCATCATAATCATTAGGGGTGTGACAAGATCTCGTATGACGAGATCTTTCGAGATTAAATCCTGATGAGATTTCTCGTGGAGGTGAAAAGTTGTCTCGTGAGTTGTGATGTTATGATGGAGCGTGAGGGTGAAATTAGCATTGAAGATTGGAGGCAGGATTGGATTTGATCTGCAAATCAAGTGCTTTGCACACACCTGGCAACCCAGACTGGCCTCTGCTTTTTTCCGCTTTTTTCACCGGAGTTCAGCGGGTGCCGTGTCCAACATAGGCTACAACTGCAGCCTCACACATGGTTCGTATCCATGCGATGGAATAGCACTTCAGATATGATGAAAGTCATAATCGTCGTAAACACAAATGGAATTAAGACGTGGAGTATTCCTATTTTAGTGGCATTATTGAAGTGCAGATATGTAAATGCTGTAGTCAAACTATTAACACCTTGAAGGACTTTAAACCGCATTTTGCGACAGGACATACACACTTAGCAAGTCAGTAAAGCACCACAGACACACACATCTCTAAGCGCATGCAAACAAACACACACACGCACTGAATGATCTCCTGGAGACTCATCGTCACATCATCATCACGGAACGCATGTCTATGCTGTTCGGGAAAAGCTGAATTGTTTTTTTCATTGGCGTGCGGTATCAAACTTCATTAAAACAACTCTCTCCTATCAGTCCTTACTTCACATTCGCATGATCGCATCCAGTAGCTCATATGTAACCAAAAATTACTTATATATTTTTTTTAAGTTCAGTGTGTGGAAAGAAGATTGATTTCTCATGTGAAATTGTACAGAGGAGAAGCCAGTCAGCAGAGTTTATGTTTGCATGTCCTTTACGACACAGAATTCATTTAAATAGAAATAAAACACCGTTCATTACAATGTTTTTAAAAAGCACCTCAATAGTTTTTTTTCTATTTTGTGATTTTTTTTTTTTAGTTCAATAAAAATCAATTTTCCATTCATATATGAGCAAATATTTTTCTAATATTTAAAATGATATATAAAAAGATTCTTTTCATTCACATAGGCTACTAGCTAAATATTTGGCAGTGTTTGCATGTCCTTTACTGCGTATAATTCATTAAAACAGAAATAAAATAACATTCATTACAAGTTGATTTAAAAAAAGCACCTAAATAGTTTTGCCATTTGTGTTTTTTCTTCGGTTGAATAAAAGACGATTTTCCATTCATGTATTTCATCATTGAGGATTTCTTAAAACTAGTGTAAAATTCTCATCTCGTGAACCCAATCTCGTATCTCGTCTCATCTCGTGGAGTAGGCCTCTCGTCACACCCTAATAATCATTAATCAAAAACAAAAGACTAAATAAAACTCTTAAGACTGAAATTAGAGTACATGGCCTTGTGAATCAATTTCTTTAAAAATACTGTAAATGGTAGATTATAAGGCTCTGTATTTATTACAATGTAAACCGACTCAAACCGAAAACAATGACCACAGAACCATGACAGATAGCGAAACCCCCAGTGTTGTGAAATCAGTAAATGATTAAATGAAATCAAATGAAATGAAATCATCAATTCGTAAATGAAATCAGCATCAGTAAATGCACTACAGAATATTACGTTTTCACACACACAAACAAACAAACTGCATGTATTCTGTCAGTGAGTACGTTTACATGGACACCAATAATCAGATTTTAATACGATTAAGACAATGCTCTGATTAAGAGTTGACCATGTAAACAGCGATTTTTGATTAATTTAATCTGATTAAGGTCATATTCGAACTAAAGAGAAATTGAATTAAGACATGTGGAGTATGCTGATTTTAGTGGCATTACTGAAGTGCAGTACAGACATGTGAACACCACATCAAACAATTACCATCATGTAGGACTTTTCGCTGACAGGATAGTCCACACACACACACACACACACACACACACACACACACACACACACACACACACACACACACACACACACACACACACACACACACACACACACACACACACACACACACACACACACACACACACACACACACACACACACACACACACACACACACACACACACACACACACAGACACACGGCTGTTTGACACTATTCTTTGCACCTACTGAGTCAGTGAAGGACCACAGACACATACACCGCGAAATGCAGAGTTTTTTTTCTCATTTTTTTCTCAGAGTTTTTTTTCTTTTTTCTCATTTCTCATTCATTCATTCAGCATGCGGTATGAAATTTCATTAAAACAACACTCTTCCAACAGTTCATACTCGCATCTATCTCATTTGTCACGGGGTGCATGCATGAAATGTTCCTGAATGAAAGTGCCAAACTGCAGTTAAAGTCGACAAATTAACCCTCTACTGCACGCATTATGATAAATCTATAAAAAAAATATTTGACTGTGTTTCTTTTCTTAGAATGGCTTAACTTGAAGAGCTATGAAAAAAAAGGATTTAATTCCAGAAATTTAACAATCCAGAAAGATTGTTTATTTTATAAACAGTTTTAGGAGATTGTACCTGATATGATATTGTGGCGTTTGATTAATTCTTTTCTAAATATTTTAATTAAATTTTAATTAAAGATTTATCAGTAACTCTGAGTATTTTTTAAATGAGAGAATGAATCTGCATGTATTCGTGTGTGTTTTCTCTCTCACAGGATGAGATTCTGACCGTCATACGAAGAGTGGATGATAACTGGGCAGAAGGCATGCTGGGAGATAAAATCGGGATTTTTCCAATCTTATACGTGGAGGTGAGTGCCTCTAACTGTGAACTGCGATGGAGATGAAAATCATAAACAGTAACTAGCATGTATGTTTTCTGAAGAAAATGTGAAAACTTGACACTGGGTGGTTGCTAAGGCTGGGCGGTGTGACCAAATGTTTATTTCACTGTATGAGAAAGTTTATTTCACGGTAATGATATCTTTCACCAATATAGTTTTTTAAAATGGTAGTTATTCCAGAAAATCTACAAAAGTGCTATATATTTAATAAGCTTGAATATATAAGAAAAGAAGAGGACTTATTTGATTATTTTGTATTTAATTTGTATATCATAATGACTTTAGATGAACAAAAAATTCCACTGTATGTCATATTTCAGTTTTATGTGGACAGACATTATTATTATTATAAACATTTCTCAAGTAACATCTTCACACAGATATCAAACATATTCCAAGCAAGTAACAGGTAAATAAAATTTAAATATGAAAATATATGTAAACACTTTAAGGAAATATCAAACAGTTTACATTCTGTATCGTGTCTTTGTGTTTTATTATCTTCTCTATTTTTATACTGTCAGTACTAAGTGATCATTCTGGTTAATTATATAAAGCAATTAGCAACACTGCCAGTCTCCCATGGTTTTTTAGCCTCCCGCATGCTGCATGTGAGTTGGCCACGCCCAATTATTTACACTTTGCGGTATACACAGTATAAAAATTATTTTATGGTACACATTTCATTCGGCGGTAACGATATACACTGTCCAGCAATAATTGAAATAAACACATCTGATGCTGCTGGCAGTTTCTAAGGGTGCTTTCACATCTAGACTTTTGTTTCGGAACCTCTCTTGTTTGACCAGTTAGCGCGGTTCGTTTGGCATATGCGTTTGGATCCGTGCCAAAACAATCGCTCTGAGATCGGCTAAATAAGGTGGTCTCGGCTTGATTGAAACAAACTCTGGAGTGGATCAATTGTAATGAGAAAGTAAAATGATCCAACGAACTAATGAACCAGAATCAGAATCAGAAAGAGCTTTATTGCCAGGTATAAAGCTATATACCAGGCTATATCACAGTGTATTAGGCATATATGGCTATATAAAGAGAGAATTATGAGTAGGGTGGGATGTCATTCCTACCCGTAAATGTGCGTTTCATGTCAAATACGAAAATGAAAGCATGCTGAAATATTAACGAGAGCTGTTTATCCTTTAGGAAAATTGACCAAACTGCAGTCTTGGTTTATCTGTTATTTCTCTCTATAATGTAAAGCTTATAATGCATAATTCTAGCCAACGGCTCTGTATGAGAAAGTCTTACCTCTGATTTATATTTGGTGATGATGTCTGTGGGTGTCACCATTCAAAATTAAAGCGCAGTCTTCCGTTTATAATGTCTCATTTCTTATAATTAAAATAAGGACGCATGACAGCTGAGCGGGACTCTAAAAAATAAACCCTGAAACTCTGACCAATGTGACGAGAGTTTACCCCCACGTGACACGTTTTAGCTATTTCGGATAGTTTAGAAACTGTACCATGTGAAAGCGAACCGCACCAAGAACAAAGTGCAGCATTGTTTCAATTTTAATCCCTGTTTCAGAACAAAACAATCGATCTACAGGTGTGAAAGCAGCCTTAGGCTTTGCTAGGAGGTTGCTGTGGTGCTCTTAGTGGTTGCCAGGTTGTTTCTAAGGTGTTGCTAGGGCACTCTGAGTGGTTGAAATAAAGAAACACAGCAGGCTGCAGCTTGATTCTGCTGGCTCAGTGTTTCAAGGTTTAATCGCTACAGATAATAACATAAAACACTAGAAAAGCCTCTTCAGCAGGACGGAGAAGCAGGTGCATCGTCTGTGTGTCACCGGGCCACTCGAGTGCTGCATTGTGGGTAATGTGTATTGATTTTGAGCACATAGATCCAGAGTTTCAGATACAGCACTATCAGAGCGGTTAACCATGAATTTAACACACACTGTTATTATAATAAACACACTGTCCTTCTGTCTGTGTGATGCACATGAGAAACTGTAGAAGCTTGTTTCAGATTAAAAGTGTAAACTGAAACTATTAAATGCTATATTTAAAAATTAAAACATGCACTCTAAAGAATGCTGCGCTGCTGTAACCCAATATTAGGTCGTTGTATATATAATATCGGGGTATCTGTGGGGTCTTAAATAGTCTTAAATTTCAAAAACTAAATTTTAGGCTTTAAAAAGTCTTAAATTTGCTGAAACTTTGTCTTAAATAATTGTAAACAGCTATTAAGTTTCCTATGTCCATGTAAAGCTACTCAATCAGGCCACCACGCATCCAATCACCAACAATCCATATCAATAGAACTTTTAACAAAACTCTATTCATAACTCTATAATTATCATCCTTACAATACTTGTTTAATAGTTATCTGTGTATTATAGTCCATATATGGTGAGGACACTGACCTGGACAGACTGTTGTGCATACATTTAGTTTATTATAGTTTTTTTTAAAGATAAAATATGTTGAAAAAATGTGTGTGCATACAACTAGGGGTTGCTTGTTTTGACAATTAATTTAAAATATGTGGCTAAGAAAGAACTAATTATAATATAATGTAATATAAAAAAGTCCTGTACAAGTCTGAAATTTCATTCATTCATTTTCTTTTCGGCTTAGTCCCTTTATTTATCAGGGGTCACCACAGCGGAATGAACCGCCAACTATTCCACCATATGTTTTACACAGCTGATGCCCTTTCAGCTGCAACCCATCACTGGGAAACAGCCATACACACTCATTCACACACACACACTACGGCCAATTTAGTTCATCAATTCCCCTATAGCGCATGTGTTTGGACTGTGGGGGAAACCGGAGCACCCGGAGGAAACCCACGCCAACACGGGGAGAACATGCAAACTCCACACAGAAACACCAACTGACCCAGCCGGGACTCGAACCAGTGACCTTCTTGCTGTGAGGCGATTGTGCTTACCACTGAGCCACTGTGACACCAATTTCATTCATAATAGTCTTAAAAAGTCTTAAATTTGACTTGCAGAAACCTTGAATAGGGACAAACCATAATGTCTGTAATTTATAATATCTATATTTGACCCAACTTTAGGTTATGACAGTCTGGCATTTATATATATAAGTTTATCTTGATTTCTGAAGTTTATGAACTTTATTTCTCTTAATTCTGACTTATTAATGTTATTTTAATGTGTGTTAATATTTGTATCTCGCAATTCTGAACTTAAATTGAGCTGAATTAACTTCTGTAACTTTACAAATGTAAATATGTAAAAATATGTAAAGTTTTGCTAAATAATTGTGTACAATGACCTGAAATTATGTTTGTATTATCAATATTGTAAATGTAATTACCTTTTAGTTATAGCCTTCGATGCTGACATGACATTAAACAATTGAATAAGAATTAACTAAACATTTCTGTGCATTTATTTTAAATAAAATCAGCAAACTTTGCATTCACATAAGCAGGAAAATAGTCACCAAACAGCTACAAATTGTAAATAAAATCAATTGTTGTATTAAGATTTACATGAAAATACTATTTTAGTTTTCTTTATTTATAATTTCACATTTAATTCAGTGTTATTTACAGTTTCTTTGTAATTATTTGAGATCTTTACTTTTATTTATATCTAAAATAACCCAAATTAAATGGTTTTTAAAGTAAGTTTTGCACCAACAATTTCTCAGTTTAACACATTACTAACAATGGTGGAGATATTGTAAGTAGGGGTGTAACGGATCATGGTTGATCTGTGATCCATACCCGCGGATTAGTAACATTTTTTTGAACTTGTAGGTTAATCCAACATTTATAACAATCGCAGAGATCGACTCCCGCGTCATTCAAATCACGTGTATGAAAGCATTTTGGCTTCCCTGTAAAATATAATGATGACTGAAGAAGTCGTGGTGGGACCTAAATGCTTTCTTCGGTTATTAATTAAAGGTGTTTTCTGTCACTGTTTGTTTAGCCTGCATTAATGCGTTCAATGTAAAGCTGCTCAATTAAGCATTAAAAGATTGTGATCTCAATTCAAACCCGCACAACATGACTGATGAATAATGATGATTTGCATATGTTTATTAATCCTTCGAAGCGCTGCATTCAAATCTGCGTTTGATCGAGAGAGATTCAGTTTTTACACTTTTTCAGTGAGTTACAAACAGTCAAATAACACAGAAGCACTGGGAGAACCGTTTATAGTTCAGATATAATCACTGATGTTTGTGGTAAAGGTTAAAATCACAGTTTAATGGAACTTGGCGCTGGTGAATGTTGTAGCAATTACATTGTGTAACCAACAGGTGGCGACAAACAGCCATCAAAATTATGTCACTGAATAGGTTTTTAGAAATCCACCTTTAATCAAACATGAAGTTTTATGTGTGAATTGTTGAATTATTAATTGAAAATTAATATGATCTGTTGTACGAGATGTTAGATGTTTCTATATTTAGCATTATCAGCAACAGCAGCAAAGGATATTTTCCTTTTCTTCAGCTGTTTCTGTCTTGATTTTTATTTTTATTAAAATTACAGGTTCTAAGTTCTGTTTGGTAAACCAATGGTTTTTGCAGTAATATTTTTGTATAAATGGAAAGCAAACATTTGTCTCCTCTCTTTTTTGCTGATCCAAAAAATGGTCCGATCCATGACCCAAAAACCGTAGTGTGATCCGAACCGTGAGATTTGTGATCTGTTACACCACTAACTGTAATGGTGTATCGTCTAGGCCTGTCACGATGTCTATTTTTTTGTTGTATGATATATTGCGGGCATCACGGTGGCGCAGTGGGTAGCACGATCACCTCACAGCAAGAAGGTCGCTGGTTCGAGTCCCGGCTGGGTCAGTTGCCGTTTCTGTGTGGAGTTTGCATGTTCTCCCCGTGTTGGCGTGGGTTTCCTCCACGTGCTCCGGTTTCCCCCACAAGTCTAAAGACATGCGCTATAGGAGAATTGATCAACTAAATTGGCCGTAGTGTATGAGTATGAATGGGAGTGTATGGGTGTTTCCCAGTGATGGTTTGCAGCAGGAAGGGCATCCGCTGTGTAAAACATATGCTGGATAAGTTGGCGGTTCATTCCGCTGTGGTGACCCCAGATTAATAAAGGGACTAAGCCGAAAAGAAAATGAATGAATGAATGATATATTGCACCAAAATATATTGCGATAAACGATATTAATGTCATTTTAAGACCATTTTCTACCACTCATAATATAATGCCAGAATGACAATATAATATCACCACAATGCAAGTACACTCTTCCAGAGAACACATCATATTTTATTCTTAAGAATATTTCATTTAATTATAGTCACTTTAATGATTTAATAATCAGGCATTGGAGTCAGAATGTGAAAACGCATATTCTGAATAAATAATAGTAAATGTTAACAATAAACTGCAAGGTAAACAGTAACAGAGGCTGTGATATCTGCCGATTTATTTTCAGTCGTCAGACACCCACATGAATATATAGTAGTAATTCACAGTGAATGCTATAGTGTTTTTACCCATACTGACACTGACACCTCCAATAGATATTGAGATGTTGCACAATCAGCAAAAATGTTGCTAGAATTGGTTTTTATGTATGGGCGATATATAATGCATCACCCAAAATGATTGAGCTCATGTCCATGTGTTGTGCGATCAGTCCATATATTGATTATTGTGACAGGCCTAGTGTCGTCATATTGCACACCTGTAATTCCCAGTAGAAGTGAATTGAACAGAAGCTTATGTTAAATGCAGTGTAAGTGTCTTTTGATGAATGCAGCAATTGCAGGAATGTAAAAGTCATAGATGTCGACAGGAGTTAATCGTTTACTGGCTGTAATCATTAGCTGCTGTTGGATGATCATTTCTCCTCAAACTTCTGCTGTGATTGGTGTCAGATTGATGAGATTGAGGAGCTGGATCTCCTCTGCCCCTCCATCAGCAGATGAAAATGAGAAAATAAATGATGTTTATCTGTCTTTCGCCTTTTCACCTCATTTAAAGTCTGTCCTCATGAGCTCTCATCTCCGTCTCACTCCTGTTATAATGATGAAATCCAGCTCCTCATTCACTGTCATTCATCACAAGGTGGAAAATACAGAAATGCATGAAGAATATGGAGCCTGTTTAAGAATTACAATTATATTTTGTATCGTGATGTTGTTGTTTTTTTATATAGAAGTGCTTATCTGTCACCTTCACATTCTCATCATGATTCACTTGGATTTTTTGAAGCTATATTGGCGAGGCACGGTGGCTCAGTGGTTAGCACTGTGGCCTCACAGCAAAAAGGTTGCTGGTTCGAGTCCTGTCTGGGCAAGTTGGCGTTTCTGTGTGGAGTTTGCATGTTGTCCCCGTGTTGGCGTGGGTTTCCTCCGGGTGCTCCGGTTTCCCCCAACACATGCGCTATAGGGGAATTGATGAACTAAATTGGCCGTAGTGTGTGTGTGTGTGTGTGTGTGTGTGTGTGTGTGTGTGTGTGTGT
>CAIGQV010000715.1:1958696-1970931 GCA_903798115.1 Danio jaintianensis | reverse complement strand
TCGGTCTTGGAGTGTGTGTGTGTGTGTGTGTGTGTGTTTTTTCCCCTAAGTCTTGGAGTGTGTGTGTGTCTGTGTGTTTTTTCCCCTCAGTCTTGGAGTGTGTGTGTGTGTGTGTGTGTGTCTGTGTGTTTTTTTTCCTTCAGTCTTTGCGTGCGTGAATGTATTTTCCCCTCGGTCTTGGAGTGTGTGTGTGTGTGTTTTTTCCCCTAAGTCTTGGAGTGTGTGTGTGTCTGTGTGTTTTTTTTCCTTCAGTCTTTGCGTGTGTGAATGTATTTTCCCCTCGGTCTTGGAGTGTGTGTGTGTTTTCCTTCAGTCTTGCAGTGAAACGTGACGCAGGTGTGTTTTCCTGAGCTTCACTCACAGGTTCTTCTTGAACGTTTGTTTACAGCGACGCTCTTTAGTGAAGCACAGACTCTGTTACTGCTTTATACGGTCGTTCTGTGTCTCCCAGAGGATGCTGGGAAGTGTATGCTGCTTTACTGGCCATCATTGATCTCTGTTGATCTTCACGAGTGAAACAGACACACACACACACACTCAGTGTCTCTGAGGGGTTTGCTCTCTGTGAATGTATTTAATGTGAACTTAAGGGTTTGAGGTTTTATAAACATCTCACTCATGATCTGAACGTAAAAAACAGACCACACATACATTAAATGACACGTGAACGCGCTCACATCAGGACTGCACAATATTATCTGGAAATAACATGCAATGCAATGCAAATTTAACTTCACCAGATGACTTAAGCAGCTGTATTTAAAAACAATTCATGATTTTAGATTGATATGGATGATTTTGTCGGACAGTTCATAGGCCTAAAATATAATAAACAAATTACAAATGTAGATAAATACAGCAGTGCACAGATACAAATGAAATAAACAGTGCTTTATGGTTTAATGGAGAGTCTAACAGTATTCAGGTACAGAAATGTAATAATCAAATGTAAAATAACACTGTTGAGTCTATCATATAGATAATTAAATGCACTTATACTACAGATCTGTTGAATGCTTGAGCATTTTAAGGTGTGCAGTTATTTTCAGATTAAAGCACAGCAAAAGTATTATTTACTAATAATTCAACAGGCCATCATCAGTTATTTCTAAAGTCTGTCTGAACCAGAAGTTGTATATTTTTCAGTATGATGACAAAACCATCTGAATATTAAGTAGGGGGTGTGGTTTAGTGTGTAAGCTCCGCCTCTCATCTTTTACTCACAGCAAACTAACAGTTGAAGGGGCGTGGCTAAGCATATATCTTGTCATCAGAGAAGGACTGTTGAATTAGATTTTTTTCAGAGGATTAATTTAACAGGATTAATTATTCACGTTAAGACTATTAATGTGTGCTAGCAACATAAATATACATTTTAAACTCATACAGACCGTAAAACTACAAATGTTTTAATCTCTCAGTCCCTAAAAACACGCAGATGAATAATTTTGACTTTATTCTATTTAAATCCATCATTAATCGACTGAGATGTGAATATATTGCAGATACACACATTGTACTTTAATTTATGTTATCATTGTTACACATATTCCAAATATTTACTACAGCGATCACAATTAATTATGCATAATTACATGCAACTAACCCTTAACTCACATATACTGTCAAAAAATGCAGGGTTCCACACAATTCGTCCAGGTTGTCCCAGCACAAATGCATTACGTTATCAAATTTAAGTGGATTAAACATAACAAAATTAAGTTGTCCCCAAAAAAATCTCAAGAATTGTGTTGCTTCAGCTCATTTTACTGTGTTTATGTACATGCAATTAATTAATATCACTCACTAGTTAAATGAAGAGCAACAAGGACACCCTAAAACAAAGTGTAACCCAGTGTTATGATCTATTGTGCAGTCCTAATGCTGATTTCAGAGGTGTGTGTGTGTGTGTGTGTGTACTGGTGTCTGTTTCAGGATCGGTGTGTTTCTCCGTCAGATGCTCTACATTAGAGGAGACTGTTGAGTTCAGGTCAAGCAGAGCTTATTTATTTCACAGACGCTCAGGAGAGATTCAGAAAACAACCAGCAAAACACACACACACACATATGTGGTTTATGAGGACTCTCCATAGGTGGAATGCATTTAATACTGTGAAAAATGCTTGTTTTAAGACCCCTAACCCTTAACTCAACTCCCCAAAAATGAGTTTTTATGTTGTTTCTAGTCTAAATATCTTAATATTCTTAAATCCAGGAGTATTTTCTAGATTAGCTAAAAATATGGTATTTTTTTCAGAAATAATGACTCAAAATTAAGAGACTTTTTCCGCAAAACAAGCAAAATAATCTACCAATGGGGGAAACAGAATCATTTAGTTTTTCCTTCTGACATACTATTATTTCCCTACCCCATTGGCAGATTATTTTGCTTGTTTGAAGGAAAAACTCACTTCATTTTGACCCATTATTTCTGAAAACAAGACAATATTTTGTGCTTGTCTAGAAAATACTTCTTGATTTCAGAATGTTTAGATATTTGGACTAGAAATCTAAATAAGAAAAGTGTTTTTGTAGTGTGTGGACCATTTTGAATGTGGAAAAACCCTGTTAAGTATGCATTTTAAGCAATTTTGTGTTACGAGGACACAAGGCATGTCCTCATAAACTACTGTACTAGAGTACTAACTGTCATACTCGTGTTATTATACACATTTTGTGTCCTTGTAAACCACATATACAAGTACACACACACTGAATTCAATCAGAGCAGACCACGTTTAATCTGATTTATCTATACTGATTTGTTTAATCCATAGTCTATCATTTTACAAGTGTTTCTTTTATTAAAAGTGAGTAATATTGTATTTATCGACATGTTTTTCATGCATTCGACGTCATGATCTCTGTGCTGTGTGTATCATTATCTACTGATTGCACAGCATAAATGAGTCACAGATCTCTCTGTTACAGTCATATTCTCTCCAGGATGCTTTACAGTAATATATCTGTGCAGATACATTAGATTAGTCAGTACCAGAGACTAAATTAGTACATCCCAATGAATGTGTCAATTTAAATGTATTTAAATGTATGTATGTAAATTTAAATGCATTATCTTTCGATATCTTTAGATGTTGGATGATCAAACTCTTATTTAAAAATGTAGTTTAGTTTAAATGCACCACAATATATTGTCTATATATGCACTGAGAAATGCATACAAATAATTTTCGAAAGGGTTGTGCTCATTTATGCTGTGCGTTGCGTTTAATAAGAGTATTTTAATTTGTGTCAAACTAAACCTGCTCTCTGCCCTGATTGAGCTGTGTGTTTGAGGTGTCCAGATGATGGGCTGTTCACACAGGAGTTTGCACATTATTCCTTTATCTACACATGGATTGCATCCACATTGCATTTAAATTGTGTTTATTTGTAAGGCTAAACTTCATTTTGGTGTAAGACCAGTGTTGGGCTATTACTAATTACATCATTGGAATTGTATTTATTTATTTATTTGATGACTTTTCTAATTACTTATCTTTAAAAAAGTGTTTTAACTACCAAGGTATTTCATTGTTTAACTCAATACTATAAAAATTCCATTAAATAGATTGTTTATAGTTCAGTCAGACACTTTTAATAACAAACATAACAGTATACAGTGGAGAGAGCAGAGATCAACATCCCATAATGCAACTCACAACCCCAAATAAACCCAAAATACAGAAACTGTTCATTAACAGATATTTTTGGCAGTGTGGTTCAGTTTATAACTCATTAACCCAACACTGCATATCACCCAGCAGCATATCTAGTGTGAACGGCCCATTGCACTGCATTATACTGTACAGAAGCACAATGAAGCGTCTGATATATCTGCTGCTGATGGTCAATAAAGGCTCATTAGTGGATCTGTGAGTGTTCAGATGGAGAAAAGCATCAGTATTTAGAGTCCCGAGCACATGATTCAACATTACCCAGCGCTGAAGTCCAGATTTTCGGACGCTCATAAGCACAGGATGGTTTATCCACGCCAGTGACTTTCTTTCTATTCCTTTGGATGGATTCCTACAGTGTTTTTATTCTCATGGTCCGTCTGTATGTCGTGCTCTTTTTAATCAAATCATTGCCGATTTGATCATGGTGCCGTTTATTCTCAATTTCGGCACAAGTGCCATTTTGCTCGCCAAAAGACAAGCACACTTTGGTCTCCATGTTGGAGATGAGATGATGGTTCCTGCTTCTGTTCTGACCAGCACATCTACCAACATAAAGAGGAATAATTCACCACCGCATCCGCTTTCTGGCGGGATTCAGCTTATGTTTACAAGAAGAGTTCAAAGGGCTATCTTTGAGCGTGAACCATATGGAAGATGATTCTGCCACTAAAAAAATAAAGAATTTATAAATAATTCGATGCAATTGAAACTGTCACAATTCTGACTTTCTTGTAATTGAAGCTTTGTACCTTACTGTTTACTTGGTTGACTTTACTCTTAAAGTGAGTAAACCTGCTGTTTTTAAAGTGATCTGTTGACTTTGCTTGAAGTGAGTATAATCGTTGCCTTTAAATGCGATTGACTGGTTCGCTTTGATAACGAATGCTCGACTTCTAATGTGATTGGTTGACTACTTTAAAAATTATGAGTAAACCCATTCATTTTCAAAGCAGTTCCTTGACTTTAAAAGCGATTGGGTGACATTACTTTAAAAAGTGCTTAAACCCATTGCTTTTAAAGCTATTAGTTGGCTTTGCTTGAAGTGAGTATAATCGTTGGCTTTAAATGCGATTGACTGGTTCGCTTTGATAACGAATGCTCGACTTCTAATGTGATTGGTTGACCACTTTAAAAATTATGAGTAAACCCATTCAATTTTAAAGCAGTTCCTTGACTTTAAAAGCGATTGATTGACTTTGGAAACAAGTGCTTGACTTTAAAAGCGATTGGGTGACATTACTTTAAAAAGTGCTTAAACCCATTGCTTTTAAATAGATTAGTTGATTTTTAAAGTGAGTAGTTGACTTTGCTTAAAGTTAAGCCACTGCAATTAGATTACTTTAAAAGCGATTGGGTGACTTTACCTTCAAAAAGTGCTTAAACCCATTGCTTTTAAAGCTATTAGTTGGCTTTGCTTGAAGTGAGTACAACTGCTGTGATTAGTTGACTTTAAAAAGCGATTGGTTGGCTTTGAAAACAATTGCTTGACTGTAAAAAGTGATTGGGTGACTATTTAAAAAGTAAACCCATTGCTTTTAAAAGAGATTAGTTGTCTTTTAAAGCGATTTGTTTACTCTACTTACAAAGGTGAGTAAACCCATTCTCTTTAAAGAGGTTAGTTGACTCTAGGAGTGATTAATTTACTTTTGGGGTGATTTGATATCTTTAATTGAAGAAGTAAATAAACCAGTTGCTTTTAAAGCGATTAATTGACTAAAAATATTTGGTTGGCTTTTAAAGAAATTATTTGACTTTACTTTGAAGAAATGAGTAATCCTGTTGCCTTTAAAGCTATTAGTTGGATTTAAAAGTGATTAGTTGACAACTTAAACAGAGTAAACCCATTGCTTTTAATGCAATTAGTTGACTTTACTTTGGAAAAGTGATTAAACCTGTTGCCTTTAAAGTGATTAGTTGGCTTTTTTGGGGGGATTTGTTGGCTTTAATTTAAAAAAATGTATGAACCAGTTGCTTTTAAAACGATTAGTTGACTACTTTAAAGCATATACTCAATTTTTAGAGCAATTAGTTGACTTTAACTAGTGATTATTTGACTTTACTTTGAAGAAATTAGTAATCTTGTTGCCTTTAAAGCTATTAGTTGGGTTTAAAAGTGATTTTTTTAAGGCTATTAGTTGATTTTACTTAAAAGATGAGTAAACCTGTTGCTTTTAAAGTGATTAATTGACTTTTAATGCGATTAGTTGACTTTACTTTGGAAAAGTGAGTCAAATTAGTTGACTGCTTAAAAGTGAGTAAACCCTTTGCCTTAAAGTGAAGTAAATGAACAATGTGTATTAAGTTGTCAACTTAACAGCTTCAAGTTACAACGTTTATTAATTTTTTAAGTAACTAAACTTTTTTTAGATTGTGGCAGAATCAGACATCCATGAAATCCTCTTGATATAAATGATGTGCTGAATGTCGTCAGATTGATGGATGGATGTGTGTGTGTGTGTGTGTGTGTGTGTGTTTCAGCATGAACTCTGGTCTGATGGTGCGCTGGATTAACAGAAGAAGCTCTGTCTGAGGATATTTATACGCTACTGGTGCTAGAGTGGAGAAACTGGGGAATATTTCCTCACGCACTCGCTCTCTGGTATTTGACATTGATTTCATTTACACATTGTCTTATACTGATTATGATGATGATGATGTGCTTTGTTTTGTTCGTTTGTCAAGTACATTTTAGCAATAAATGCCTTTGATTTAAAACTTGTGTATGGTGGGATTCATCATTAGTGATTCTCTGCTATGTTTCTCATGCATATTTAATGAGTGCATCTGAATAAGTATTTATAATACAGTCATGATGTAATAGTCCACTCATCATTGTACTGTAACTAATTGGATTAATTAGAGTTGGGCTAATTGGACGAGTGCTGTTTCTGAAACTCAAGAGTCTCAAAGCAGCTGAAGTCACTACAAACGCTGTTTGCTTTCATTGATTCTTGTTAAAAATCTATCATGAAGTACTATATTTAACATTTTTATTTACATTTACCACAATACGCCACTAGTATAGTATAGTCCTGATGATAATTACCAAAATTGTATTCAAATTAAATTGAATTGCACCCCTTAAATGATTTTCAAAAAAAATTTAAAAAAATTTCTCAATATTTAATTATTTGTTGAATCCAGATTTTCCAATAGTTGTAGCTCAGTCAAAAATCATATATTAATGGAAAAAATATTTATTCAATCGGTTTAAATAAAGACCTTTATGATTGGTTTTGTGGTCCAGGGTCACATATAATAAAGGCTAAACAGCTTGTATATTTTGTATTAATACAGTCTTAGCTAAATTTATTGTTTAGAAACAGCATTGATTTTGATTCATTAATATTTATTTGTATCTTATTACAACAAAAACCATTCACAAATATAAAAGTATCATTATATGCACACAAATCTAAGTCTTATATTCATACCTACACGTGCACATAATTCATTCATTTTCTTTTCGGCTTAGTCCCTTTATTAATCTGGGGTCGCCACAGCGGAATGAACCGCCAATTTATCCAGCATATGTTTTACGCAGCGGATGCCCTTCCAGCTGCAACCCATCACTGGGAAACATTCATTCACACTCATACACTATGGCCAATTTAATTCATCAATTCCCCTATAGCGCATGTGTTCATGTGTGGGGGAAACCGGAGCACCCGGAGGAAACCCACGCCAACACGGGGAGAACATGCAAACTTCACACAGAAAGACCAACTGACCCAGCCGAGGCTCGAACCAAGTGCTAACAGTGCTAACCACTGAGCCACCGTGCCGTCCAAAATGTATTCATGAAATGTGAAATATTAGTATTTTAATAAAATGCAGTGATGTTTTTCAAAGATTAGTTGCTCCTGACATTACACATGTAAGCTCCACAGAAGTGCACATTATTAAATACTGTGGTTGATTTGATGATGTCTTCAGTTTCCAGTAAGAGCGCAGCGCTCTCGGCTCCAGTTACAGCATTTACATTGATTCAGGTTTCCCCTCAAATCAATGTAAATGTGAGTCGGTCAGCTTCTGCTCTCTGATCCACACTTCTGAACATTAATCTGCTTTAGTGCATTGATGCTTCAGTGAAGAACCTTTAAAATCCATGAACTCTTTATAGTGGAGAAGCTTCTTCTCATTATTGAAGTGCACTAAGAAAAACTGCATCTTTAAGAGCTGCCAGAGACGCTGCATCTGTCAGATCTCTGAAATCCTCCTTTGAAACTTTTATTATTAGCAGTGCAGGGCATCACTACTGTGCTCCACACTTCACATTCTGCTTGATTCTGTGAACTATTTCAGCTTTTAACCACCCAGACTAGCAACCACGTAACAACCACCTAGAATACTTTGGCAACCATATAGTAACTGCCTAGCAACAACTTGGACCACCCTATAAATGACAGAAATTGCCTAGCAACCGCCCAGAGTATTCTTATTTCAACTTATACTCAACCACTTATTTATTACCCTACCAGTTGCATAAAATCTATCACCTCGACTTTTCAAGTGTGATGGTGGAACTTGCAAGTAGAGTTGATTAGAGTGAAAAGATCTCACGGGTTGGTGTATATTAATTAGCTCAAAAATATACTCAGGGGCCAGGCCATGGAGGGATTTAAAAACATATAACAGTAGGGTGTATCAGTGTAGGGAAACCAGTACAGGTGTGATGTGTTCTCGTTTTTTTTGTGCCTGTTAAAAGCCTGGCAGCTGAGTTCTGGACCAGCTGCAGACGAGAGAGAGAAAGAGGCCTGACTCACATCCAGATACAATGCATTGCAATAATCCTGACGAGAAGAGATGAAGGCATGAACAACCTTCTCCAAGTCACTGAAAGAGAGGACAGACTTCAGCTTGGAAATATATCTAAGATAGAAAAAACTTTTTTTGACAACCGCATTAATTTGGCGATCAAATTTAAGCTCAGAGTCAAAAATAACACCGACACTTTTTACAGAGGAATGTATTTTTTCAGGAAGCATCATTAGAATCCGAACCTTTTTGACCAAAAACAATAAATTCACACTTGTCCTCATTCAGTTGGAGAAAGTTATTCGCTAACCAACACTTCACATCAGCCAAACAATTAAACAAAGCCTGAAGGGAGGATTGATCCCCAGATTTTATGGGGAAGTAGATTTGAGAGTCATCAGCATATAGATGGTAATTTATGCCATGCTTTTCAAAAAAATTTCCCGACAGAAGTAAACAGGACCCAGTATCGAGCCCTGCGGAACCCCACACATTAATTGTATGACAGAAAAACAAGAGTTTCCCAAATTGACTGAAGCAACCATCCAGACTACATTAGTAGCCACCTTGTAAACACCCAGACTACCCTTGCAACTGCATAACAACCACCTAGAATACAAGCAACAGCATAGCAACTGCCTAGTGACCACTTTGACTACCCTACCAACCACCCAGAGTACTGTACCCTTTCAACCACCTAGTTACAAACCAGACCACCCTAGCAACCAAGTAACAATCTAGAATACCAAGAAACAGCATAGGAATTGCCTAGCAACAAACTTGGACTATCCTGGAAAATACCTAGCAACCACTCAGAGTACTGTACCCTTGCAGCCACCTAGTCACAACCCAGACCACCCTAGAAACCCTCCCAGAAACCCCCCTAGCAACCAAGTAATAACCATCTAGAATACCAAGCAACAGCATAGAAACTGCTTAGCGACAACTTGGACTACCCTAGCAACCACGCAGAAAAAAACCTAACCACGACCTAGTAACCACACTAGCAACCACATAGAAGCCTCAGACTAGCCTATCAACTGTGTACCACTTAAAACACCTATCATCAGCATAGCAACCACCCAGAGTACCCTAACAACCACATAAAAAGCCCCTGACTACCCTAGAATTCACACTAGCACTTTTGGTCCGCACCCGGGTTCGTTTGGTGTTAGAGTTCGGTACGTTTAGCTAGTGTGAACATTGTGTTCTGAACTCGGGTGCGCACCCATGAACTGTACCCGAGTCCGCCTGAAAGAGGTGGTCTGGGGTACGGTTCGCACGAAGTCTGGTCCGGTTCACTTCTGATATGAATGCAATCGTACCAAATAACGGAAGTGAACCCCCAACAGTACAACAAACTCAAAAATCATTAATGTGTGTGTGTATCACCTAACTTGGCGATAAGCGGGACTGACCCAGTGCAAACACAGTGATGATGTCTGCTTGTCTCCTCCTAAAGCGACTTCTGCAGTCATCGTGTGATGTTCTGAACGTTTATGATGTTTTTAACGGCTCTCTGTGTGTTACCAAAATCAAAGGATTCAGTAAAAGCAGAATGACCACGATGTGCACATGTCTTTTTATTTTGGTGCTTTGCTTTCATGGCCGAACAGCTGTACACACAACAGCATCCCGCTGACACAAGCATACCGGGGTTCAGAAAGAACAAAGACAGTGTGAACACAAACCAGCCGGGAAGGTGGCAAGGGGGGAAAATCGAACTTGGGTTCAAACCAGGCAATTGAACCAAGTGTAAAAGCACCTGTGGCAAGTGAGGCGGGGCCGAGAGCTGTGACGGCGTACGAGGCAGGTGGCGTGAGTGAGATAATCAGAGACACCTAGATGCATTCACCTACCTCGAGTCTCACGGAGGAGCCCTGGAAGCTAAAAGGAGGAGAGACGCCAGTGCTAGACAAGAGCGGACCGGGCCCGGACATATTATGTTTTACTTTTGCTTTTAGTACTTTCAATAGCTTTTCACTGCCGTCTGTTTGTTTTATTTTTTCATTTAAAGTTATTTAAAAGTTTGTCGGTTCTCCGCCTCCTCCTTCCCGATGGCCAGGCGGCCATCTAACTTCATTACAGCACCTTTAGGGGCCGATCACACCAAATGGACTTTTACATTCTAAAAACGTGAGGCGCTTTTTATGTTGCTAGGCAATGACTAATGACCGCCTCTTCTTTTATTTCATTGGAGAATGAAAATTATGCTAATGACGTAACATGCTTTTTCTGCTCAGGGTTGACTTTTTGTAAACTGCGAGTGCACAGCGCACAACAGCAAAAACGCAAGGCGCAGCAGGTGGTTAAAATGCGAGGCGCACAGGATGCATAAGCAGCGCGCACAACGCTCGCGACCATTAGTAGAAGCCTCTCAGCGCAAAAAACGCGTTCGGTGTGATCACCCCTTAAGGGGTCGCACACCGGATGCGCTGTTTGGCAATGCACTGCATCGCGCCACGCAGCTCCACGCATTTTAGAATTCTAAACTTAGATTTCTATCAGGGTACGCACACCGGCTACGACTCAGGACACTGTTCATATTTCTACCATGCCACAGAGCGCTATCTGAATAGTTTCATTTTAAATAACATGTGAATGTGCGCGTCTGTTTCCCAGTGATGGGTTGCAGCTGGAAGGGCATCCGCTGCGTAAAACATATGCTGGATAAGTTGGCGGTTCATCCCGCTGTGGCGACCCCAGATTAATAAAGGGACTAAGCCGAAAAGAAAATGAATGAATGAATGAATGTGCGCGTCTGGTGTGCGACACTTCCAACTGTAATGTGCGCGCCATGTTGCGGCGCATCCGGTGTGCGACACCCCTTAGAGTACCCTGAAAATTGTGTAATAATGCAGAATGTTGCCACGGCAAGCAGCACTCGTTTTTTTCAGAAAATCTCAGTGTAGTGAAAAGAGCAGCACTGATGAACACATGAGCTGTGTGTGTGTGTGTGTGTGTGTGTGTGTGTGTGTGTATGCGTGTGTGTGTTTCTCCTCTTCATCTGTTTTCCACTCTTTCTCTCCTATATGTGTCTCATCTGCGCTTGTAATTGGAAATTTTAAATCTTCCACAGCAGATGAAAGTAACAAACCAATTTCCCTGCCGAAGTGTGGCAGTCCAGACCCTGCTATCTAAATGCAAATGCAGATGATTATTTCCAAGACACACGACAGCAAATGAGGTTATTCTGTTCACTCCAGTCCACGACACGTGGGGTATCAGCTTTCTTCTCAGCACACGGGAGTGGGAATAATTCTGTGATGGTTCAACAGCATCTCATCCACATGAGTTCATGTGCTAACCTCTGACAGAAGACACGAGTCAAAATGAGATTTCTGTATTTCAGATGGAGCAGCTCACTGCGAATCTCACTGGCCCAAAGTTCAGCTTCTCTTTAATGTGTTATTAATTATTGATGAGCAGAAGCTGATTATGCTGGATACTGACAATATTTCAGAAGAGCGCACAGTAACAGAGTTGAAAGTAACAAGAGTTGACAGTAGCAGAGTTGAGGACAACAGAGTCGACGACAACAGAGTCGACGGTAACAAGAGTCGACGATAAACAGAGTTGAGAGTAACAGAGCTGGCGATAACAGTTGATGGTTAAAGAGTCGACGGTAACAAGAGTCGGCGGTAACAAGAGTCGACCGTAACAAAAGTCGACAATAACAGTTGACGGTAACAGAGTCGACGATAACAAGAGATGACGATAACACAGTTGATGTAAGATGCCGGCGCCATGTAAGATGGCGCCGACGAAGATGGCCGCCTCCGTGTTGAGCTCTGCTG
>CAIGQV010000715.1:1932555-1943696 GCA_903798115.1 Danio jaintianensis | reverse complement strand
CACTTCATTTTGACTCATTATTTCTGAAAACAACACAATATTTTTTGCTCATCTAGAAATTCCTCTTTGGTTTAAGAATGTTTAGATATTTAAACTACAAACAAGACAAAAACTCTAAGTAAGAAAAGCATTATTTTCAGTGTGGATCCCGTAATCCGATTACAAAATTACAAAGGTACTTGTATTTAGGGCTGGATGGATTAAAGTGAAATGGATTAAAGTTTTTCAGGCCACATTCCTTTAATCAACACTATATTTAAATAGCTGAGACCAATAGGATCTAAAGAAGAGATGTTTTAAACCACTTTAATAATGCCAGTTTGTGTATTTTAAAAGATATTATTAAACAAGTATTTTTGCAATATATTCTGTATTTTTATTTATTTTTTAAAAAGCCTAGATTAAAAGAAGATGGCCAAATGAGAACTTTTCTGTCATAAACTATAGCAAAACAACTTGTCAGAAAGAATAAAAAAAATTAAACCACGCGAACAGATCAAATGGAGAAAAGAGCGCTCATTTATTATCAGCTGTCGGTCCACGCCTGCTCTTTTTTTCCAGGTCTTTGTGTGTGCTGTGTAAATGCAGACATCGGATACCATTCATTCATTTTCCTTCAGCTTAGTCCCTTTATTAATCAGGGGTCGCCACAGTGGAATGAACCGCCAACTTATCCAGCATGTTGTCCGCAACTCAGTACTGGGAAACATTCATACACTCTTGCATTCACACACATACACTACGGCCAATTTAGCTTATTCAATTCCCCTATAGCGCATGTGTTTGGACTGTGGGGGAAACCGGAGCACCTGGAGGAAACCCACGCCAACACGGGGAGAACATGCAAACTCCACACAGAAACACCAACTGACCCAACCGAGACTCGAACCAGCGACCTTCTTACTGTGAGGCAACAGTGCTAACCACTAAGCCACCGTGATGCCCATCGGATATCAGTCACTTTTAAAAGATGTAAGCGAGTCATCAAAACAATCAGATAGTCACAAAATCTGAATTGGCCATCAAGATTTGCAGTGTAAACGCAGCATTATCGTGTCCTCATCTCACCGATGCAGAGGATGTTGAAGCAGAATCCCTGACTAGTGGACTTGTTAACCAGTTGATCCGGCAGACTGTCGAAACCAACGTGGCCCGATAGAGCCAGCGGACGAGCATTCTTGTCCTGGAAGAAGCAAATGAATGAGAACATGACTATAAACACTCAATTATTAAGAAAGCAGTTTTTCATTCAAATTAGATAGAGTTAATCTATTGTAACTCACACAGTTTCACATCTAGCAATTAAAAAAAGCATGGCACCTTTTAAAACACATTATTATACCGTTCTCTGGAATACTTGATTCTGATTGGTCAATAGTGACGTCTGAGTGTGTTATTTTCAGATGACAACTGATTAACCTAATGGCACGGACTCATCTGATTACGAAACATCTTGACTGTTAGTGAATATAATTTATATATTGCGTTTAATTAAAGAGTTAGTAAATTATTACAGCTCAGATCAACGTTTTGTGGCCAGTAGCCATATAATAATCAGTACAATGCACATGCAGAATAAACCCTTCAGTCTTAAGGCTGGTTTATACTTCTCCGTGGAGTGATCGGCGTGACCCACGGCGCATGCAATACGCGTAGCTGTGCATTTATACTTCTGCGTGCTGTTTGTGTTGCTCTGCAATAACACTTCCGAAACGCTAGCTGGCAGCAGGTGTTTATGTTCCTCTGTGTCGAGTTTCTTCGCTGGTGTTTTGTTTTTTCTGAGCGCTACCTTAATGTACAAGTAGTTCAAACTCGCTCATTTTAAGGCGGGAACCGGCGGATGTGCAAGAACATTAATCATAAAGTAAACACAAAACAACAGTTTCCATCTGGAGCTCCTTCACGGGACTCGACACTTGTAAACACTCGCTCCATCGGGTTCGCATGGCTCTCACTTCCGCCCACAGTCGACAGCGCTGCCAAGCCGACCAATCACAGAGCTTGCGATATGCGTCGTTGCGACGTGCAATTACATTTTTTGAGAGGTGTGCATCAGTGTCGGCGACGGCCACGGCGAGGGCTATGCGACCACGCGTAGGCTGCGCCGGAGCATACGTGTGCGTTTGACGCAGAAGTATAAATCAGCCTTTATACAAAAGCTACTGATAAACCTGTCCAGAGCTTTATTCTGTGATAACCACCGCCTGGTTGTACACTATCCCTTAGTTATACAATGCTCTAAATGACCATATAGTTATGTGTTTGAGTAAAACTAATGATGACTTTCCTTAAAAATGTATTTTTAAGGCATATTGTTGATTAAAATAACCAGAAAAGTGCATGTTTTTATTTCTCACATTATTTTGACAGCACGATACCAATGTGATTAGTCCAGAAGAGTAAAGAAATCAAAATTTTGGTGGATTAACCCTGATTATTATAACAAATGAAAACATTTTGAAAGGTAAAATGCTCTTAAATCCACTTTTTATTCTTATATGAGCTTTGGAAGAAATGTTATCGTAATTGTATAGGATAAAACAAATTACTAACATTTTACTCAAACCCATACCTAATAAATCCAGTCAATCCAAACAAACTGAGCAAATGTTCAAGTGGTCTATTACATTGTTTTTTGGCTGAATATGTTCAGACGTTTATATCTGTAAATGTACATGCAATAACAAAACAAACGTCAAATTCCCTACGTAAAGTAATTTTAGTAATGGTTAAGTACTCCTTCATAAATGCATTAAAATATGTAATAAAATGTATTTAAATGTTTGTATTGAGATTGCTAATTATGCTTAGAAACGTAAATAGTCAGACCGCCTAGTTTTTCACGATTTTTTGCGATTTTGTGGTGGTAATTCCCAGAAATTTGCGGACAATTTTGTGATTAATATTATATATATATATATATAATATAAAAATTTATATATATACACGTATATAGTTAAGAAAACCATAAATTGTAATCAAAATGCTAAATCAATGTGTTCTATTCACATCAATAAATCTAATCTGTTTCTATTCAGCTCTTATTTTAGATACAGATATTAATAATTCAGATAAATGTATTCAGACTGATAAGTGGATCCAGAACATCAGATACAACCAATGTTTGATTTATAACACGATGGTATTCATTTTTATTTATGGATACACAATCAGAATCATCAGTCAGATTCACTCATCTGATGTATTCATCTCTAAACGTTACACATTCATAAATGACTTGAATTTACGTTGATAAGATCAAATATTTGTACTCAAGAAGACTAATAATTCAGATATAACGTTAAATATCCAGAATCGTGTTCATAAATCAGACACGTAAGTTATTCTTCATGTTGACAAATCTGATGTTCTGTTTTCAGTATTCAGACTGCTCAGTCGGACAGCTGTATTATTCGGATTAATTAATCAGACACATGTGAACTTCAAATCAATCAATCAATCAATCAATCAATCAGATTGACGTTAATCGTTTTTTTTGGTTCGATCGGGAGCGCGCTCGTAAGCATTTAAGCAGGTGATAATTAACGAGAGAGTAATTAACGTTACTGTGAGGTGTAGATTTAGGCGTTAATAAAACACAAGTTATGTGTAATTTAATAAATAGTATAAATATTTTTCGTTAGCATCCGGCCGCAGCTGTATCCCTTCTAGCAACAACCTTCGGACACTCCCAGGCGCGTCAGAAAGTTGAATCTGGCGCTGAGATGAGAAAACACACCAAAACCGCACCGTGTCGATCACACACACTCACCGGTTGTCGAAGCACGTCTGAAGAGGCCATTGGAGCGCAGAAAAACGGTAGAGAATCGCAGAAAAGTCGCTTCTGTCGGATGAAAGTCAGCAAAAGTTACCGTGACGCGCCTCGTCCAATGAATTCCAGCGGGCGCAGACTGGAAAAAGAGCCGCGTCCACTTCACTGCCTGCGGGAGGGCTGTTTTTCCATATTCATCCACAGATTATTACCATTTCACATGCCATGTACTGTAACTAGCACTTTCGTAACACTTTATATATTTACCATCTAAATTGAAGTAGCAACTCCTTGTCAATTTCGTGAATTTATACTTGTATTGTTTAGAGCAGTCGTAACACCCCCTTGTCCCATTAAAGTAGTATGACCTAAAGTCAGACTCGCCCTCAGATTTGTGGTGTAACTGGACGCCATTTCGGCTCCAAGTTGATTCATGCTTTAAAAATCGCCCCTTTTTTCCATTTATGCACGTCAGTTTTGAGATTTTGGGCATTTCACAAAGTATTTTCCCTCGAGGTAGATGGAAAGAAAATATGCCAAATGCTCTTTTTTTAAAAATTAGTAGTAGTATTTCTCTTTTCGCACTGTTAGTTTGTGTAAAATGTTAAATATTTTTAAGGCTGTTTTCTTAAAATGGGTTTCATCCTGAAACACGTCAGCAGCATTTACAGTTTTATTCATGTTTATTCTGATAGTTTATCGACAGATATGTTTATATTTTGCCTGATTATGTACACATTTATTATTATTTATTATCTACAAATAAATAATAATAATTTTGTTTATAAATAATTTTCATTATTACTTCTTTTAACAATTAAAAAAAATTATAGAGTAATAAAAAGAGATTCCTAAAAGTCCCCTCAGTAAAAACATTTGACTCTAGTGTTAAAAAAATAAAATAAAACTGGTATATTTGAAACTGACTTCTTTCAATGTTCAGATTTTTGTGCTAGAAATGTATGTGCTTTAGTGCATATTTAATTAAACAATGGATTATTTGCACATTTAAACATAACATTGTACATAACTTATAAAGCATGTTTGCAATTCTATTTATTTATTCATTGTGTAATTAATTATCCAATTTACCTGCAGTGTATTACTTCGGTGGGGTCTGTGTTGTAGGTTTCACCAACATCTTTTAAAAATAATTTTAATGAATGAAATCACAAACAAAATGTAAAAGAAATGCAGAGTAACTTGCAAATTAAATAATTTATTTTTAAAACGTTTTAAAATTAAGACCAGTTTAAAATTATTTTAGACCTAAGGCACAATAATCCAGTCTTTTTAAGACCTAACACTTTGGATATCAAAGCGACAATTCACCCAAAAATAAACATTTCCGTATGATTTCCTCCCACTCAAGTGGTACCAAACTTTTAAGAATTATTTCTTCTGTTGAACACAAAACAAGATATTATGAAGAATGTTGGAAAAAATCATCCATTAGTTGGCTTTCTATCCTAACATCATTCATTCATTCATTTTCTTTCCAGCTTAGTCCCTTTATTAATCTGGGGTCGCTATAATTATCATATTATATTAATGTTATATTATATTATCATTCATTCGTTCATTTTCCTTAGGCTTAGTCTCAATTTCAGAGGTCGCCACAGTGGAATGAACCGCCAACTTATCCAGCATATGTTTTACGCAGCAGATGCCCTTCCAGCTGCAACACATCACTGGGAAACACCCATACACACCCATTCACACACATACAGTATGGACAATTTAGCTTACCCAATTCACCTGTACTGCATGTCTTTGGACTTGTGGGGGAAACCGGAGCACCCGGAGGAAACCCACACCAACACGGGGAGAACATGCAAACTCCACACAGAAACGCCAACTGACCCAGCCGAGGCTCGAACTAGCGACCTTCTTGCTGTGAGGCGACATCGCTACCCACTGCGCCACCGCGCCGCCATCCTAACAGCAAACGAATCTTTTGAAAGCTTACCAAAACAAAATCCCAAATGTAAATTAGGTGCATTTCCACTAAGTTGTTAGAGTGGCTGACTGTAGTATTGGTAACCTAGCAACCAACAGTAAACATGGCAAGCATAATGCAGTGTGTGTAATGTACGCTACATCAGAGATTATATGGTAGATGTGTTTCACTTTTCCGCACAAGTCTAATCCCAGCTCAAGCAAACATGTAAACTTTTTTGCAAATTATCATTTTTTTTAATTAGAAATTTGGCAGGGGCGTCACGGTGGCGCAGTGGGTAGCACGTTCGCCTCACAGCAAGAAGGTCGCTGGTTCGAGCCTCGGCTGGGTCAGTTGGTGTTTCTGTGTGGAGTTTGCATGTTCTCCCTGTGTTGGCGTGGGTTTCCTCCGGGTGCTCCGGTTTCCCTCACAGTCCAAACACATGCGCTATAGGGGAATTGGGTAAGCTAAATTGTCCGTAGCGTATGTGTGTGAATGAGTGTGTATGGATGTTTCCCAGTGATGGGTTGCAGCTGGAAGGGCATCCGCTGCGTGAAGCATATGCTGGAATAGTTGGCGGTTCATTCCGCTGTGGCGACCCCAGATTAATAAAGGGACTAAGCCGAAAAGAAAATGAATGAATGAATGAATGAGAAATTTGCCATTTCTATTACTTTTTTCTCATGCAATACTTAAATACGTATTGTGAACCGGATTTCACCGAAGTTGCTGAGCTTTTTATTTCAGTATGTTGATGTAAAGTAGTCAAGATTTGAAGTGATTCAAAACCTTTCATCAAAGTTGTCCTAAAACTATCGAACAAAACCCATTCTTGTCCTAGCACAATTTTAAAAAAAGGATTTTGATCTGCTTCAAATATTGACTATACTTCCAGTGAACTACAAGCTTTACATGTTTATACAGTTGTATATCTCCCAAACGCGGATTTTGTCACTGTTTTGGAGCACACTAGCTTATAGATATCCTTAAAACGAACAAAACTCTTTCTAACATCTATAAAACATTATTTTAATTTCACGGGACCTTTAAACGATAAGCGAATGTTAATTGTGGAGTGAACTACCCCCTTAAGAGCCCGAATGAGCGCCGCTGTGCTGCAGTTTCCAAGCAGTGAATGTGTTCCAGTGTTGCTAAGCTGCAACTCTACCGACCCCTGTCTGACAGTCCGCGATGTGTTCATCATCAACACCAACACCATCATCATCATCATCATCAGCGGCGCACAGATTTACCGCAGGCCGGCTCTGAGATGCTGAAGGCGGGGGAGCAGGTCACGCAGGAGTCGGTGCTGGACTTTCTGCTGGAGAGCGGAGGACGCGTCAGGAACAAGGAGCTCGTGGCGCATTTTAAACTCATCCTGAGCGGAGAAAACACGAACAGAGCCGCGCTGAAGGAGAAATTCAAGCGCTTCGTGGACAACATCGCCTATGTGAAGCAGGAGAACGGAGAGAAGCTGGTGTGTTTGAAGAAGAAGTACCGATTCCCGGAGGCGCGCAGCGGAGATGATGAAGAAGATGATGATAAGGAGCAAGATGGAGATGAAGATGGAGAAATGATGTGCAAAGAAAAAGAGGAGATTAACAGAGCAGTCAGCGACCTCCAGCTCGAGGAGAAGCAGGTGTGTGTGTGTGTGATGACATATCAGGACACAAATGAGTATAATGACATGGGTGTATTACTGGAAAAAGGTAAGTTATTACGTTGCTGATGTCCTAATTTCTTTAAAATCTTATAAATCATGTAGAATACGTTTTTTCAGAGACTAAACTGCACACAGTTTCCTGTGAGGATTGAGTTTAGGTGTAGGGTTGGGGGAGGAGGATATAAAACACCTGTTGTACAGTAAAAAAACTATGAAAACCTATGGAATGTCCCCACAATTCACAAAAGCAAACGTGTGTGCGACATATCAGGACAGAAATGTGTTCACTGTAAAAAATGCTGGGTTCCACAATTTCTACTTTACATCAGTTAATTCAAGTCAATTCAATGCATGTTTATTTATGTAGACAATGTAGATTGTGTCAGAGCAGCTCAACATAGTTCTAGTAAAGTCCAGATTTCAGAGTTGAAGTTCAGTGTAGTTTAGTTCAGTGTGGTTTAAATTTCACTGCTGAAAGTCCAAACACTGTAGAGCAAATCCACCGAAGCACAGCTCCACAAGTCCCGATCCGAGCAAGCCAGTGGCGACAGTGGAGGAACAAAAACTTCACCAATTGACGAAGTGAAGGGGAAAAAACCTGGAGAGTAACTAGGCTCTGTTGGGCCACGACCATTATTCATCTGGCCAAACTTCCTGTATGGAGCTGCAGTCTAGGCGCTGGAGGCTGAAGAAGCTGGACGTCCATCGTGGAGAAGCTGCAGGTGTGAGTAGGGCACCGGCGGGTGAACAGGTTGGCCCGCAGGATCAATGCAGGGACTCGTTTATCACAGTGGTCATTCAGGAATCAGTCTCATGCACTCCATTTCTCCATGACGACCACAGCATCAGCTCGGGATACGACCTGGTCCAGGATTATGGAAACCTTGGGATCATCTCTTCACAGGTCTTGGATCGCATCAATGGTGCTGCATAGTCTCTAGGGACCTCGCAATGAGTATCCCCAGGTGGAAAGTTAACTTAATAGTTTTTACAAATTTAAGTTAATTAAACATAAAACAATTAAGTTGTCCCAAAAAAATTGTGTTGTTTCAACTAATTTTAAATAAGTAGTTTGAACAAGCAGGGAAAAGTCATTTTGAGTGTATATTGACATGGTGTGACAGTGGTATAACTGGAGAAAGTGAATTATGAGGACATTGCTGATGTTCTAATTTATCAAAAAGCTTAAAATCATACAGAATTAGTTTTTTCAACTGCGCACGGTTGCATTGGTTTTATGAATTGGGTTGGGGGAGAGAAAATACAGTCTGTACAGTATAAAAACAATGGAAACCGATGGAATGTCCCCACAATTCACAAAAACAAACATTTGTGTGCGTATACATGTGTGTAGGGCTGCACGATATTGGATAAAAAAGCTGACATTGCGATATTTAATTTTTCTCCTATATATATTGCGATATGGGGCTGCACGGTGGCGCAATGGTAGCACGTTCGCCTCACAGCAAGAAGGTCGCTGGTTTACATGCGCTATAGGGGAATTGGGTAAGCTAAATTGTCTGTAGTGAATGAGTGTGTATGGGTGTTTCCCAGTGATGGGTTGCAGCTGGAAGGGCATCCGCTGCGTAAAACATATGCTGGAATAGTTGGCGGTTCATTCCACTGTGGCGAGCCCAGATTAATAAAGGGACTAAGCCGAAATGATATGAATATAATTTCACTTAAAGGGATAGTTCACCCAAAAATGAAGAAAGACTCACAATTTATTCTCCTTTTTTAAAAGTTCTTGAGTTTCTTCTGTTGAACACAAAAGAAGATGTGTTGAAGAAAGCCGAAAACCGGTAACCATTGACTTCCATAGTAGGAAATACAAATACGCAATGGTTACAGGTTGACAACATTTTTCAAAACATCTTCTTTTGCGTTCAACAGAATACAGAAACTCATTAAGGTTTGAAACAAGTGTGCGTAAATGAATACACAATCTTCGTTTTTGGGTGAACTGTCCCTTTGAAGCTACAAAATATTGTTTTTCTGTGCCCGAATGGTTTTAAATGTGCTTGAAAGCTTACATAATCACAGGCCGTAATTTGTTATTTAGTCTATTAGTGTTAAACTTTATGTTCAGAACTGTTTTCTGGTTCATTATAATCCCAGCTCAACATTGCAGATTCACACATTGCAATATCGATGCTGAAACGATATATTGTGCTGAATTGATGAACTAAATTGGCTGTAGTGTATGAGTGTGTGTGTGTGTGTGTGTGTGTGTGTGTGTGTGTGTGTGTGTGTGAGAGAATGAGTGTGTATGGGTGTTTTCCAGTACTGGGTTGCAGCTGGAAGGGCATTCGCTGCATAAAACATATGCTGCAATAGTTGGCGGTTCATTCCGCTGTGGCGACCTCTGAAATAGAGACTAAGCTGAAGGAAAATGAACGAATGAATGATTCATTCATTCATTCATTCATTTTCTTTTCAGCTTAGTCCCTTTATTAATCTGGGGTCGCCACAGTGGAATGAACCGCCAACTTATCCAGCATATGTTTTACACAGCGGATGCCCTTCCAGCTGCAACCCATCACTGGGAAACATTCATACACACCCACATGTTTTTGGACTTGTCAGGGAAACCGGAGCACCCGGAGGAAACCCACGCCAACACGGGGAGAACATGCAAACTCCACACAGAAACGCCAACTGTGAGGCGAACGTGCTACCCACTCCGCCACTGTGCAGCCCCCTCTCGAAATTAGTTTGTGAAACTTCATATATCTGTGTTTCCATTCAAAGATGTGAATTAAATTCATGCACAAACCTGAAATACTGCATACAACATCAGCAAGTAAAGCAGCGTTTCCATCTAATATACTGGCGGCAAATATCAGACAGAAAAATGTAGTCTAGTGTGGTATGAGCCACTGTGGTCTTTTTATTCTCTAATAAATGAGTTGCCAGCGACTTTCTTGCTGTGAGGCGAACGTGCTAACCACTGAGCTACCGTGCAGCCATGAATGAATGATAATGAAATATAATATAATATAATAATTATTATTCATAGTATTTTGAGTTATGAATTACTTGGCCATGATATTAATAGCATGAAATAATTTATACATAATATATAAAGAGCATAATCATGATATATTTGATTATTGAATATCGGCATATATCTACTTTGAAAATAAAGGATTTGTTGTTACTAAAGATGCTTAAATAGCACCTTTTTTAAGCACCACAAATTTAAGTCTAAATTGCAATAGTTTAAATAATGAATAATTATTCACAGTATTTTGAAGTGCCCCTGATATCAGTATTGTGCATGTTCATCATCATGATATATTGAATTATGGATTATTTGCATATGTGCAGTGTGATGGGGAGTCTGCAGGGATGGAGCTGGAGCATGCAGAGGTGTGTGTGTCTGATATTTCCCTCATCGAGACGGATTCTTCTGCGGACTCCAGACCAGCACAGCTCCTCATCAGCCGCCGCAGGACCTCCAGAGGCTCTCAGCGGGGTCTGCTGGCCCCAGTGGAGGATGCAGGAGCTCTGGACGGGCAGCTGGAGGACGGCAGCACCCCGAGGGGCAGCCGCAAGAACTTCATCGAACTCATGATGAGCAGTTCCCCACAGGTCAGAATGCATACAGTATATCATGCTTATTTAATGCAAATGCACGATGATGTATAACGCAAATGCATGTATTATAATACATATAATGAGTTCAAATGCACATACTCCACATAATCCAAATACTGCATATAATGATTCTGAATGCACATACTGCATATAATGTGTAATCCAAA